>LACB01000270.1:0-37188 GCA_030142185.1 Penicillium thymicola
TTCCGATCTTGAAAGGTTGAAAGGAGATTGCGGAGTAACCCCCATCTATATCTCGTCGATTATTCTAACCAATCGCAGTCATCCACCCCATTCTATTAATCCTAACTCCTTGATAAGTTATCTTTTTCGCACTTGGATCTGCTAAATACTACGCCCCTCGCGTATTTTTTTCTCTCATGTTATTCCCCACCTGAAGTTCTTACTATGGGAAATACCATCTCTTACTCCACCACAAATTGTGAAGTCGTCATCTCTGACCGAGGACGTATTAAGGGCCTACAGTTCGATAGCAAATCACGTAGATTTGCAGGCATTCCTTATGCGCAACCTCCCACTGGACACCTGAGATGGCGGAAGCCCCAGCCTCTTCTCGACACCTACAAGTACTCATCCGGCGGAGCTAGCCCATATGACGCCACAGCATTTGGACCCGTTTGCCCTCAACCAAATTACTCGAAAGCAGTGAGCGAGCATGCCCCCAGGCATGTTTATAACGAGGACTGCCTTCGGTTGAATATTTGGGCTCCTGTCCCTGATCCCAAAAATCCAAAGGAAAAATGGCCTGTCATAATCTGGTACCACGGTGGATGGTTCCAGGTTGGGGATCCCAGCCAGGAAGCCAGCATGGACCCAACGGAGCTAATTTCGACTGGCAAGCTTCAGGCTGTTTTTGTTGCAGTGGGGTACCGGCTGAACGTCTTTGGTTTTTTGGCTTGTCATTCTCTCCTCGAAGAGTCCGAGGGAACATCGACAGGCAACTACGGACTTTGGGATCAGCGACTCGCTATTGATTGGGTCCATAAGCACATCGGGGCCTTCGGAGGGGATCCTAGTAATATTCACCTGGCAGGGCGTAGCGCAGGTGCCTACTCAGTTCTCGCTCAGGCCCTGTATGATTTTCGCTCTGTTGGGAGTGATCATTTTCGATCTATGGTCATGTACTCTAATGCCATTCCAACACAACCAAAAACGCCTCAGGAATGTGAGGCCCAATTTGAAGAGCTGAGCCGATACTTTGGCGCTCCATCGACAATGAGCGGGGTCGAAAAGCTTCAATTCCTACGCGGAATAAGTGCCAGTGACCTTTGTGCCGGAATCATGAACCTTGAAAACCACACCTTTCGTCCCGTCACAGATGAATTGTTTATTCAACCGGGAATATTCAACTACTACCAAAATGGCTCCTTTGCACGAGAGTTCAAGCGACGCAACCTGCGCATCTTCATTGGCGAGGTTCTCAATGAAGAGACCCTATACGCGGCCACAAATGGCCCAGATGCGAATCTGGCAGCTCTCCAGCAACAAATCGCAAATTACTACCCTCTTTCGACAACAAAACGCCTGCTTCAACATTATCAACTTCCAAAGTCAGACAACAAACAAGACTGGGCTGACCTGTTTGGAAAGATCATCTCCGATGGTCAGGTCAGAGCTCCATCGCGGTACCTAGTCAAGATCCTTGCGGACAATGGCATTGACATGGGGAATATCTGGCGCTACATGATCGCGTACCGACTATCATTCATAACGGAGAAGATTGCCCCAGCTTCCTTCGGTGTGACCCACGCTATGGATCGGCCTATTTGGAAGTATGTTATCAATTCTACGTCCTGCTGCACTCTTCATGTCTCCTAACGTTTGCTGCTCAGCTATTCAATCACACATGGCCCGACTCCCGAGGAACGCGAAATGATGTCAGACTGGATACATGATCTCTGTGTCTTCATCCACGGTAAAAACGGGTACTCTTACGGTACTTCTTCTCCGAAACAATATAAGGTCATGACCGGGGAAGGGAAAATTGCTATTCAGGACGATACGAAATGGGACGAGCTAATAGGGGTAATGGACCTATTCTCGGGGCTTTAGATAGCTCCTAGGCCATCCTTCACGCCTTCCGAATAACGTCATCTAAATTAGGCTTTGGCTTTTGCCACCTTAGCGTGTACTTCATGGTTCGTCCGCATACCCCTAGATACCGAGAGTCCATCCTCCCTCCCCAGCGCATTGGGATTGGTAAACTTCGTGATCCTTGTTATTTGAGCTGCACAAGATAGCAGGCTCGGTCTCGTCCCATATACAGGAGTAGTAAATTAGTAGTGGTAGTAGTAGTTGTAGTACACTTCATTTACCCCGACCCCTCGCAAAGTTGATTTGACCACTAGACCAAAATACGAATCCGTACTCAGCCTAGTGGGTTGTGGTTTAGAATCCTACTTTGCATTGCGAGGGGTTAGGGTAAATCAAATCCACCCATCCATTCACCCATCCAACTGTACAAGCGCGCGATCCGCAAGCCCATCATGTTGATGGGTTTTGATGAGGTCCCAGTGTTGTTGAGCGCTCGCGAGCGTCAATGACATTTGGGTAGCTCTGCTATCTGTTTGCATTCTCTACTAAACATCATCTCTAGCCTCAAGAGGCCAACGTAACTGCCAATGAAATTCCCTTGGGATTGGTGACGAAGTGTCAACGTTCAACGGCCGTTGATACACCCAACGCGTGGTTTTCGAGAACTTAGCATCTGGCCATAAATTTCTCTTAATTTGTCCTGGCCTTTCGCAATTGAAAAGAAATGAAACCTCTGCTCAGCCTGTGGCATTCCGTCCTTCACAACTCCCGTTACATCGCTAGTTCATAAGCTATTATGTTCTCCCTACAGACTTCAACGGCGAGTCTTGGACAAAAATGCACGAATCGAACAAGAATGGTCTGTACCCGTTGTTCCAAGGGTTGCTTTGTGCTAAAATTGGTAGACTGTGATTTAGATCTCGACCTTCACAAGGTTCCTGTAGCATACCGACACCACCTACCCTGCCTCGCCACCCACTCCGATAATCCTCGGCAGATTCTCTCGGTTGGGGGTGAGCCTGCAGGATATAAGATTTCAGAGTCTTCCTTGATCGAATGCCTTTTCCACCCCACTTACGACAAGCTGTCGGCCTTCAAGTAGACGGGTCTAGATCCTCTGTCCATGTCTACTTAGGCTAGCGAGTTGCTCCTCTACATTACAGCGTTCGCTTTCCCTAAAGAAGTGCACTGAATAGGGTTTCGACTTATGCGATTTGACCGGAAATCTAGCGAGGGTATAAGAGAGCATTTATTCTTCCTACCCGGGGTTGAAACGGCCCTAGGAAATCACTATCGGGTACGCGGACGGTTACTAGATATAATCTCCCGGTATAATTTTAGTACAATAGGTACTAGCTTCCGACTGTCCTTATAGCCTCATATAAAACCTCTATAATATCCGAGTTAATCGACACTTTCTCCGCTAGCTACGCTACTAACAACACTATCCCTAAATCCAGAGATTTTATCCGTAATTTATTAGGTAACTACAAGTGAGACTAGTCTAGAAATACGGGATTGTTTGCGGATATAAGAAATATAAGCTACTTTTTATAATATAATTCTCCTTCAATTACGACGTTATTATAGTATTTCTACTTCTAAGCAATAGGAAGAATAACTCTGAATAGCCGATCCCTCACTCTCTTACATTATCCGGTAACCCTACCAGATTAAGTCTCGAAGGGTATTTCCAGTTATCAAGTACTCTAGTCGGTCGTTTCCGAGATGATTCCATTACCTACTCAAAAAGCGCAGCCGGGATAGCCGCTTGTTGTGGCGAAGCTGAAGACAGCCCCTCTCTTTTCTTAGGTACGTACCAGCCTCCTTTAAGATCTAAATGCTCTGCTGTAGCTTCTGGCTATCGATGTGCGTAGACACGCACGACTCCTATAGGCATCGATAGAGTCCAACAAGAGTCGAGCTACTGGAAAGGCGAACTTAGGATCATCGCGTTCAAGGTCTGCTAGCATCTTCAAGATGGGCTGAGAGGGCTTGCTCGCTAAAGTATGTCTGGTTTCTGCTTCCTGTCACGGAGGAGAGAGCTGCGATGGCCAGCAGGAGCATTGGAAGCTGAGCCATTCCGCTTACATTGGAGGCGCATGATCAGAAGTTCCCAGTGAATTATCTTTCTCCCTAAGGATTGGCAATTAGCTGGGCTGCTGTTTTCCCTCTTTTCCTGGTCTGGTGAGCTGTTCAGGCCATCTATTTTGTCCGCAGGAGGAAGTCAAGATTTGGGCAGTACCGTTTCCAATAGGCTTTTGTGTGACTTATAGACTATGCAGACGCAGGTGGCTAAGTGCTGACACTTACGATCACCACAGTAATCAATCAACGTAGTCAGGTTTTAACTAGAAATTGGTTACTTTTCAGCGGGCTGTTAGCAGTCAAATCGTTCATAAGATAGTGACCAACGCGTGGGTCAGGGAAATTTGACCAAGCCTCACGATATTGAGGGTCAGATATGAATGCTTATTGAGGAGATATATATTTCAATTCGACCATGACCTTGCGTTCCGCAATTTAGACGGACAGACCCGCAGCTCAACACAACCAACACAACCAACACAACACTAAATCGAGGCTAGGAAAAAAGGTCTATGATTTCTAGGGATGAAATTGTAGGCCCTTTTCGGTAATTGAACGTTGAGTCGCTTGCAGGTGAGGTGATCAGGTTAAGAACAAGAAATATGAGCCTGTTATTGAGGATTGAATAGCACTCAGTGCCTCAATTCCAGAGAGCCTTGAAGGATTCAACAGTCAGCCAACCCAACGTTTCTTGACCAACTTAGCATCCTGCTCTTTATCACGACTCTTGCTCGCCTCTCTCGCTGAGTATCCAAAGGCAAAGAATGTCGCTGCAAATAGTTGCGGTAAAAGGACGACATGGGTTTCAACAGGCATCAATTAGGATAGGTGTTCTTCAATGCTGCCTGCCCAGCTTCTACGGCGGTTACATTGGTTCATGTGAGCCATTGGATAACTATGATACGGTCCGCTCCGTGAGAGTTGAAGCTGTCGAACGAGGATACACTTGTACGTCCTGGCAACTCTTAGGCAGTGAGTTATCTATCACTAACAAATCTCCAGTGTACATTTACAGCAATCTAAATTGTCATCCGACCGGATTGAGGTTCCTCTTAACAAATGCGTCAGTGGCGAACACGAGTATAAGATATACAAATTGACATGCGATGCTTGAGATGTACTCTTCGGGAAACGGTGTCAAATCTATATCTGAGAGGCTTGGAAGACTGTATTGAGCTCTGTGGTACATACCTGGTATGTCCCATATACAGTTGACGTTATATAGGAAGGAGTTTTGTACTTAAGTCGATGAAGTCACACAGAGATACTCCTATTTCACCTTTAAAAGGACCTTTATCCTTTACACTTAGTAGCTTTATTTCTAACCGAGAAGAACGTCTTTACCTTATAAAGAGCACAAAGTTCTTTATAAACTATAGTAGCGGTATTACCGCGCTTAATATAAATAATTAAATTTATATCTAGAGAAGTAGTAATAAATAACAAAACAATTATATTCTTCTAGTCCTATACTTATTATGCCTTCTTCTACTTTACTATAGCAGTCTTTAAAGTAGGCTAAGTAGCTGATTGAGCAGCTGATTGAGTAGCTAGCTGAGTAGGAGAGGTAGAAGATATTGACGTAGACGGTGCTATAGTTAGTGAAAGTATCATTGTCTAGTTCCGTGATATCTTTAATCTCGGTCTTATCTTCTATACTAGGAAGATTAATAGGACGTTTATCACATCTAATTAGAAGAGTCTAATAAGACAAATCAATACCATTAAGTATAATCTCAATACATTGCTTTTAGGTTTCCTAGTTAGATTCACCCTTAAGAGAAGGGATAAGGTCCGAGAACTTAGGGTTTGTAGGTCCTCAGCATGAATCCGCCGTTATATAAAAACGTCGACGAACGGGAGGAAGGTAAACGATTTATCGAGAACCGTTAAACGAAGGTAAGACGGCGAGTGTCTTAGAGAGAGGTTAATCGTCGATAACTAACTAGAATGGAACCTAGTTTAGTTCCAGGCACAGAGGCCAGAGATAAGATCAGCGAAGATCTCAAAGATAGGACCTTATTGATAGTCTAGGTAGGTTAGTCAGCGGGTGACTAACCAAGTTAGAACCCGGTTAGTGGTTCTAGATAGGACTGTCGAAAAGTCCCAGCCAGTAGGTGTTGATTACCTAATCCGGACTTAATGAGGCTATTCCCAGATCTAGGAGTAGCAAGATCGATGAAAATCGATGCAAATTGATGAAAAAACCACGATTATGATGAAATCGTGATGGATGATGATGGATGATCAAGGTGATGCAGATCCAGAGAGGTGTGGAGGTTCAAAGTTGAAACAAACTCCACGTGGGGTAGCTAATAATAGCAAACCACAACAAATCGTCTGATTGTTGTTTACCCCCCAAGGTAGTCACCTTGGCAGATCGAGGACGCGATCTGATGTTATTCGCAAGTCCCAAAGGGGGAATTCTTGGCACTTGGCAAGATGCGAATTTTTGTTGTGGATGGTCGCGAAGATGCAGATAGATCCACACTTCCGAGGATATTGATCGATGATGAGATCGAATCAATAATGGCTCCCCGGGCTCAGAACCTGTTAGAGGCTACAGGCAAGTAGATAAGATCATTAAGCACAATATGGATTGTATTGTGAATGGTATGATGATGATTATGGAGGAGAAAGGAAGAGAGAGCTAATCTATCTACATAATGTGGGGACACGTGGATGCATGTGATCCTGGGTCACGTGAGCTGATTAGGAAATCGTGGGACCCAGTAGACAAAGTATCCCCAGGAGCATCGAGCATAGAATGGTAATGCTGATTGGGTAGCCAAGTAGCAAACTCCATCATGGCGTATTAGACTACATTTAGTTTATCTAGATTAATGATCATGTTGATTATGCCAGGCTTTTTTTGATGGACGATAGGGGCTATCCAAAAGAGGAGGGTTGCACGTGATAGGACTAGCGTGTTGCATTTTATTGATATAGCTTACTCAGGCCGCTCACCCCTAGGCTCAGCTCAGGCTCAGTAAGCGAATCAGGGCGCTCAGATCATGATCAGTGAACGGATCAGAGCGCTCAGCTGACGATCAGAGCATGCTCAGTGAGCAGGCCAGTTTGCTTATATAATGCTCAGTGAGCGGATCAGGGCGCTCAGGGTCGTGCTCAGATCTACTCAGTGAGCAAAAAGCGGCAAGGTCTGAGCACTAACACGGAAGGAGAACGCCAAGAAGTGGCAGAGGTTATCTGGTATGTAGATATACTTCGAGAATTTACATACACACGGCACGCCACTTTCAGTTGTGGCTAAATATATATCTTGCTCGATTTTATATAGATTGCTACAAGATGTACTGTCAGGAACTGTATAATAATAACGAGATGTTCACTTATTAATCAGTGACACTGTTCGATCATCGCAACAATTGACGCACTCGCTCCCACTGTAGGGTACGCTTCTGTCCTCCAAGTGATATCCCTCCTATCCCCTTCGTTGTTAGTAGCCTTGATATTCTGATCGGGCGGGTATCTCAACTTGTTGAGGAGCTTAACAAGCTAAGAAAGGTCGAAGTTGCAAGGATCAAGGTTATTCGGAGGAATCACGAACATGGCTAGATCAAGTGTTGCATTGCCACTTGTAACGAACAGTCCCCGAACATAATTTGTTCACTGCGGTTGCCAGTGCTCGTTAATAGAAGGACAACATAGCAGCTAAAAATGCGGGATTCGTGAGCTTGAATATAGAATCGTGGGGGACAATTTGCGCCAATCCTACTTGCTGCAGGGGAAACCAGATGGGAACCCTGCTCGGACTTCTCGCCTCAACGAGCTAGTTGAATTTAATTAGCGACCGACCAGCATGGTAGTTTACTAGGAAGAGTAACCTTCCAAGTCATTCCAGAATTCGCCAACACTTCCAAGATTCGGGTATCCGACTTATTCACTAGGATTCAGGGAAACCTCTGATTCAATTAGCTATGATGAAGAAGTGGCACAAACTCTCGGCGATGATGGAATAGAGTGGCTTTGACCTAGCAAAAGCCCGATTGTTTAACATACTGTCCCTAAGTTTGGTGAATAAATGCGATATCTACGAATATTAGAATACTCGTCTATCGATGAGTCCGACCTAAGTGAGTAGTATGTTGTAGGAGATATAATCCGAAGCGTGTATATAAATCGATCGATTTGGCCATCAGCCACCAAAGTTACTTTCCAAATGTGGTTAGTCTGTATATATTTCTCTTGTTTCGTCAACCCTAGAGGTGCGAGAAGTGTAGGAGTTGTCAATTCCACAACTAGAAAAGGGAGTATAGATAGCATGACTAGTAGATATCATGACTAGTGAATAAATGGTAGGGATATTGGTATTAATTTGTATATGATATCTCAAAGATCAAGGGATGAGGGCCCACCGTGGACCTGCTCCGTGCAAACGCTCCGATTCACCAATCAAGTAATATTATGCACATCCATCCAATCTCGCTCGGCCCATAATTATATCCCTGAACATAATTCAGAAACAAAAAAGCTTTCACTTCATTCTATCCTCAACAGCCATGGATCAGTATCAAACAAACGGGCGGCTGCTCGCCCTCTCCGTCCTTCAGGGCCTCATCCCCTGTGTTGTCCTAATCACAACACCTAGAAAATCTGCTCTACGTTATCTGTGTATACCATGTATGATATGGATCGTGTCTCAAATGATGTACCCTGTCCAGACACCGGGGTATACATCGATGAATCTCCTCGGAAGCTCTGCAATCTTCGTCTTGACAGCTCTGGATCTTCTGCTGAACAACCCCCAAGTCGGTGACGACTTTGTCGGCGCCAATGCAAACACCAAGAGCTTCTTATCTCGGCTAGCTAAGGCTGTTGAGCTGCTCACATGCACAAGAGCAATCAACACACCCCGACAAGTGAAGAACGTCCCGTCATTCCCAGCATACTACAATAAGCGAGACCCGAAGGTGATCCCACGAGGTCGCTTCTTGGTTAGAGAAACCGCTATTGCGATCTGGCAGTTTCTAGTTCTAGATATATTTAGTGTATTGGCCTCGAGACAAGCTATGAATGACCAAGACGAAGAGTCCTCAGTTTCTTCTGGCCTTCAATGGGATATCCGGGGACGACACCTGATAGCGCAGACCATTCAGATACTCATTGCTTGGCTCGTTGTGTCTCGGATCCTGATCAGCTTCTACTACCGCGTCGCTTCGATCATCTTCGTGAGCCTGGGGGATTCTCCCTCGAACAGTCCGCCGGTTATTGGGAGAATGGCGGATATATACACACTGCGGAATTTCTGGGGGTGAGTGGCTCTTACGTTTGTTGGTTTGGTTAGTTCTAATTCTCATGGTGTTTATAGAAAATTCTGGCATCAATTGCTACGGCTGCCCCTCACATCGACTAGCAACTTTCTCACGCGGGATGTCCTCGGTCTGCCTAGATCGTCGTTTGTGGAACGATACACCAACGTGTTTGTCGTTTTCTTTTTCTCCGGCTTGACCCATGTCATACTTGACAGTCTGCGAAACATTTCACCATGGGACTTTTGGACCATGTCATTTTTTCTCTCTTTCGTTCTCGGATATATGATTGAAGACGGTGTCCAGGGTCTCTGGAAACGAACTCTGGGCCCCCAGAACGATAACGGCTTGCCTGTATGGTGGCAAAAGGCCCTTGGCTTTTGCTGGGTTAGCATATGGCTGGGGGTTACATCTCCTTGGTATTTTAGGTTGGCGATTATAAAGTCAGAACAACAAATGGTTTTGGTTCCATTCAGCATTGCTGGGTTCATTAGCCTTTCTGTGTTGAACAGTATAGTCATTGGCGGTGGCCTTGTGTTGAAGTTTGTATTCGAAGGAGAGATTTAAAAGGAGAGGATGTGGAATACGTGAAATTCATCGAAGTATCGAGCAAAGCATGATATTTCGGGATCTTACCGTAGGAGTAGCAACTGGCCTCCTTGGTGCTTGCTGTGGTGCAGCCCTTCCTCTCGCCACCTCCAACCCTTGTCGTTGGGTACAAACCAGTGCTCTAGGCAAGATAGTATTGATCTATCTCCGGATTCAGCTGTGCGATTTGCATTGATGCAAACAAGAAGTGGAAGATCGAATTTATGCCAGTTATACCCTCGCCCTAGATCCATGGAAATATGCCTGAAGATCATCATCTCGTTCAATAATGGGAAATGATAGCACAAGGCAGATGAGGTTGGTATGATATTGACTAATGAGTAAGGTTGGAAGAGAGCTCCACGGACAATATGCTAGGCAATACCTGGATTAAGAGATCAATTGACGCTGTCCAATCTGTGAGGGCAGTCCGATTTAAAAAGACATTCTAAAAAAGACTACACAAGGCATACTCGGCAGCATATTCTTGTTACTTTCAATAAAAATAAAAAACGATGGATCGGTAGAAGGGAAGAGCGAACTCACACTAACATACATGTATACACGGGTTGAGACGAGAGTTTGTTTATTGTCATGCAAGTAGTATGTAGGCAAAAATAAGAGCTTCCACTTGGTGACCGTGAATCGAATTATACCAAGCTTGAAGAGCTTCAACATACAGCATCAACATCCAGCATCAACATCCAGCATCAGCATCCAGGTTGAAAGATATGTAGAAATATTAGCTCCATATTCATACAAATACCCCCCAACCAACAGATAAATGATCAACGTCCAAACCGCTGCGTAAGGGCATCGCTGGGAGGAAACTCGGATGAGACAGTCGGAGTCCGAGAAATGCGTGGAAGTCGAGTACGATGCTGGGGAGCGGGATATGGACCGTTGCCTAGTCAGAAGCACATTAGCCGGAATGCTCTGGATACCGTAGGCTTGTGGTTCAATACATACTATTTCGCCCATCCCAATTTGGCCGAGCAGGGGGCGGCATTGGGGCTTCGCGAGGTGTCCGCGTCCTGACATTTTTGGAACTACCAGTGCCGCTTCGTTGGTATCGGTGAAGCTGCTCGACCCCGTCTTGGTTGACGGGAAAAGTGGGAGTCTTGGGGTTTCGTGTAACTGGGGCCGGAGGCAGCGCTGGGATTTCAGACCGAGTAATGGAGGTAGGGGGAGGAGCGTTGAGCGATGAGAGAGTTTGGGAGACTGTGTCCGAGGCTGCGGTCTGCATTCGGGACCGCATGGCACGAGCTTTGAGGAGGTTGTAGAGATTGGTCATTTGAGCAAGTTTGTTGTTCTTGTCACGGTACATATCATTCAGTTCTTGGTTTTCCTTTTGGAGGTCTTCTTGGGAGGATTGCATGTCTGCAGTATGGATTTGTCAGTCAGGTCTCCAAGTAATAGTAGGCTCAATTGGACCGACCGGACAGCTTGTTCTGCAGTGACAAGATCTCCGTGTTGGCATTGTGGATGACCTTGTCCATCTGCGTGTTCAGGTTGGCATACTTCTCCGTAAGCGTCTTCGCCCGGTATTCCTGGTAGAATCTGCTCTAGTTAGCCGTGGATAATCCTGTGGTTCCACTTGGTACCGGGGAATTGTGACAGACATCTCCTGTGTACTTTGATATGCCCAAAACGCAAGTGCACGACCAGCACATTCCATGATTGTGTTGGGATCTAACCCACTCAACACGCTTGTTTTGTAGTCCTCCGTCGGATTCAAGATTGTCGAAACAGCGTCATCTGGATTGAGAAGTACCGTCTGACATGCAGGACAAAGCCGATTGCTGGTAATTGGATGAGAGAGCCCGAGACTCTCTGCGCATCCATGACAGAAGATGTGCCTGAAATCATCAGCCTTGCTCAAGTTGATCCACGAGGGAACAACTTACGAGCAGGTTGTCACCACTGCTTTCTCTTTCAATTCTGCCCGACATTTGAGGGAATTGCATCTTAAAGAGAAATCCATGGTGTCGCTGGCGATCGGATGTGGTTGGAGAGAACAAGAAGTGAAGGTCACGAGTTTAGACTTGGGAGATGTTATTAATTTAGTCAACCCCAAAAGGAAATCTTGTAATGAAGCAATAACTTGGGCACAAAGCATGTGGTATTTGTCTATTAGTGATTATTTTCATAAAATTTGGGCGAGCTAGAAAAAGAATGTATTTCCCTGAGCATCGCGCCGTGTTGAAGTCATCTTCTCTTCAAACTCTTTCCCGGGTTCATACTCATGCCACAGACTGGCTGGGTAAATGTGCTTGTTTTTCTCATACCACCGTCGATCTACGACCTTGGTTTCTGAGAAATCCTTGTCTGCGCCCTCTAGTTGATCGTCAGTAGGATGAGACAGCGGGTTATCGGTGGAATTGGTGGAATCAGCAACGGGGGGTTTGTTGGAATAATCAAATAGCAAGCCGCCAGTTCGAGAAAGACTAGGCACTCGATTGGCGATGAAGTAGTAAAACTCGTAATGCTGTGGAATATTAGATGATATACTTAGCCATTGGGAACTCGGTTGGACTTACATGCGGAACAATAATATCACCCTTGACAAGCATCAAGTCGTCGACACTGACTCGTGCCCACTCGCGGCGATTATCTTTCTTTGCCTTGGATGCACCGCTGGCACCACGTACGCCCATCTCAGCACCAACCTTCCGGCACCGATCCAAGAACAACCAAACGTGGTCACCCTTCTTCACTTTAACAGCCCCAGCTGGTATGCTCGTTCCATCATAGAAGACGAATGGAATGAGAATATCGGTATTCTTCACAGCCTCCTGCATGATCAAGAACTCCTTGCGGAGAGTGTCGCGAGCCAGCGCTTCAGCTTCCAAGGATGCTTTTGTTAAGGCTTTGGGTGGAGGGGGTGCATTCGGGTTTGCTTTCATGCGTCGCGTAGTGCTATCCTCGCCGGGTGTTTTCGAACCTGACCGTGATACGCTTGAGTCGCGTGGGGTTGCTGCCGATTCCTCCCCCTCGTCCTGGTCGTCGCCGAATGACAGCTTGCTTTTTGCAAGAGCCTTCTTTTTCTTCTTTTTCGGGGGACCGTCACCCCGGGAAGGCGTTGACCTGTTGCGCTGCGATCAGCTCAAATGAACGGGAATAAAAATCAAGAATCTTCACTCACCCGTCAGTCATATCGCCTGCAGAGGGAGTTGCGCTTCTTGAATTACCAGAAGCCAGTAGCCCCAGAGACTTGTCATGCGCCTCGCGCTCTTTTGCCTCTAGAACATCCGCACGTCGCTTGCGAAAGTCGGAGAGATGAACCAGACCGACGGTTTGCTCTTTGAGCATCTCCTCCGCGGAGACGGTTTGGCCGGCGAAGGACCGTGGAGTGGACGTGCTACTCTCCTCTTCTTCTGCCATTTTGGATTGTGAGATATTAAGCTTAGATTTGACGACTGAGATGAGAGAATCGATTTGGTCGGTGACATCCGATAACCAGCACGTGACTTTGGATTTCTTACGTATATTGTACGAGGCCAAATTATCAAAGGGATTCAGGCCTTTAAAATAGAAGGAGATCGAATATATCATATGTGAGCTACTTGGCATTCCGTGTTACATCAGAATCCAAGATATTCAACGGTATCATGGTCGCCGTATACTCTTTTGCACGTCTCAACTCTGAAACGGGTAAAATGCACACCGCTGCAAACAAGACAAACCCGGTTCCCATGCGCGCAGCCTTCGATCTCGATCCTCTTTGATACAACTTGCTACAGCATTTACCCGTTGAATTGAAATTCAGAAACCATGGACGAAGAAGAGGACGACTTCTATGATCCCGTCGACGCAGTGCCGACAACACAATCGCTGAACCACACACAAAATGCCGCTCCAGGCCAACCGCAGGAGAGCAATTACATGGAAGACGACGATGAGATAGAAGAGGAAGAGGAAGATGATGTACGTACCATGCTTGCATCTACTTGCGATTTTTCCTTATTAATTTTGCCTACAGGATGACTTCAATATTATCACAGAAGCACCCGAAGGAGCACCAGCTCCCGAAGCGTGAGTTAGCTACTATCTCGCTCCCTGCACTCTTGCTGATCTTTCTAGCTCTCACCCGCGCCATGCAAGCTTACGACAAGAACCACAACGGCCGTCCTCCGCGGACTCGTCGGTTCTAACAAGGTCCGCGACGCCATCCGCGACTCCTCGACATGAAACTGCGACTCCGATTCCTGGACACCCAGCCGCAGCCGGAGCCGCAACTGCAAGACCCTCCTCAGAAAAGCCAGGCTCGGCCTATCCAGCTATTCACAGCTCCACTATCGACGTCAATGCAAACCCCATCCACCCCATGACAGGGAAGCCGATCATGTCCACGGACATGGATGCTGACTTCCCATCCGACGACAAGCCCTGGCGCCGACCCGGGTCAGATCTTTCCGACTACTTCAACTACGGATTCGATGAGTTCACATGGGCGGGATACTGTCTCAAGCAACAAGGTGTGAGACAGGAAGTTGGCAGTCAGAAGAGACAGATGGACGATATGCAGGCCTTCATGGGTATGGGAATGCCCCCGATGCCTAGTGCACCGGGCCCCGCTGCTCCGGCTAGTGCTGCGCCGCCTATGGCTGGCATGCCCGGTATGCCGGATATGAACCCAGATATGATGCAGGGCATGCTGGCCAGCATGATGTCCCAGGGCTTGGACCCGTCTAATATGGATCCCATGGCTTTCATGCAGCACGCTCAGTCCATGATTCCCGGTGGCGGTCAGCAGAGTCAGCCTGGCTTTGGAGGCCAGCCCCAGGGTCAAGCCTTCAACCAAGGCGGCCAGGGTCAAATGGGCTACGGCGGATACGATCAACGTGGAGGTTACGGGGGCCGAGGACGTGGCCGAAGATGGTAGTTTGATATGGAACTCGTATTTTTGTGATGTATCTTCGGGTTCACACTCGGAATAATGGGATCTCATGGCGTTTCATGCATACAAAGGGAATGGAATGGCAATGACACTGGACAATTTACCAATTCAAGCTTCTTCCGTGCCTAAGTAAAGCTGTAGGTCGGGGGAAGTGTACAATCATGTACAACGTATATTGGGCATGTCAAAAAAAAAAAAAAAGAAATAGTAGTGAATATCTAAACATCAGCCAATAAAATATTAATTTACCTATGTATTCCCTAGAGAGACCAACTATCGTAGTGTTCGGAAGAAGCTCATGGTTCGGTCTTGGCATTCTGGAAATTTCTCCAGGCAGATCTTCTTCCCCCGGACCAGTTCCATCTTCTTCCCTTTCTCCATCTCCATCCTCAACTCATCTTCTCACCAATCTCCTTCCCCTTCATAATGGTACGTGATATATCCCGATTGATTCTACAACCAGAAATCTCCCTATTTCCCCAACTCCCGGAGACTCTACCAGCACCTCCACGCCCAACCTTTTTCTTCCTCCAGGCCGAGCCCGGATACCCGAAAACCCGCGCAACGCGCGCAATCCCCAATTCAATTCAGTTGTATCATTAAAGAAAACACAATCCCTAACTCAACTACTTTCTAGTCTATCCTCCGCAACATCAAGTCCCTCGCCCCCCTGCTGGACCGCGTCCTGGTCCAGCGCATCAAGCCCGAGGCCAAGACTGCCTCCGGTATCTTCCTCCCTGAGGCTGCCGTCAAGGAGCAGAATGAAGCTCAGGTCCTCGCCGTCGGCCCTGGTCTCCTTGACCGTGAGGGCAAGCGTCTCCCCATGGGTGTTAATGCCGGTGACAAGGTCCTCATCCCCCAGGTATGTGGTGCAACAACTCCTTCAGATTTGAATACATGGGAACTATATTTGCTAACGTACGTCTGTTTAGTTCGGTGGTAATGCCATCAAGGTCGGCGAGGAGGAATACACCCTCTTCCGGGATCACGAGTACGTTTCACCCACCTCCCTTTCGGGTTTCGTGAACAATAAACTACCTCCCTTTCGGGTTTCGTGAACAATAAACTGAAACTAACAACTCCACTAGTATCCTGGCCAAGATCAAGGAGTAAATTGGTCTCCCAAGACAATATTCTTGAATGAATTTTTTTGTTTCGCCGCCATCTAACCTCCCTCTGTCATGTCGACACTAACTCTCCGTTTCGCTGTAAAATCGCGACGGGGATATTGGAAGACCCCTGACGTGTACTATACGCGACGTCATGAGCTTGACCTTTCTCAATGATCTCAAGAACACCGACAAAGGAAAAAAAGAAGAAAAATCCAAAAAATCATAGCGAATAGGGATGTTCTCACTGGGTGATATTTGCCATTTGATTGTTTAGGTATCATGTCAGTTGTGGCTCCTATTTTGGCCTGTCTTTATATTTTGCATGAGTTTTTGAAGCGCTGGATTGGCCTTGGGTCTTGCATGTCTTTGTCCACTGTACTTTTAACTTAAACTGCGACTTACCTTCTCCCGGTGCTTATGCTGGGGGTGTGTAGTCGGTAATTGCAGACTTGATCATCTCCTCTCCATTCTTCTGGGTATTCCAAATTCTTTATTGGGTGCCATTGGTATGATACTGAGGTAGCATCTTGATAGACTGAATCTGATTATCAATACTGATTCTCGGCACGCAGCAGTTGGTATCTACACCTTCCTACCCTCCTCTTGTTAATAATGAAAGCCCATATCCCCCAGACAACCAATCAAGGCTGATTTGAGTACCGTAGATATCCTCACTGTTAGTCTCATTCTCATCGGAGCTCGACTGCGCCATTGATTCGATCACTTCCGACACTTCGTGCATCTGCTTGTTGCCAAGACAAGACCCGTGTTGCATAACCTGCTGTAGGGGGCCCATATTAATAAACACATCGAAAGCCCTTGAATCTGTACTGGCGCTGGGGACTGTCTCATGAGCGGGCAGGGGGGATGAGCCCGGATAGGAACTAGGATATTGCTTGAAACCACCAACGCGAATGTTATCCAAGATAAAGCGCGCCCCGAAAGGATTAATTCCCACGTCGCGGAGTGCGACTTCATAGTCTGACTCCTCTTCTGTGATGTTTTCGATACTTCCAGGGGGAAACAATTCGTAACGAAGCCTACCCATACCGAAACACCACAACACAATGGATGCCGAGTGGTTCGGAATCGGTATCAGTAATGTTGTGGACCATTCCCCGAAGGCGTCACAAAATCGAGCAAGTGAGGTGATTTCCCTTCTCAAGGAGGAATTCGAAACTCTGCTGAGGTCTGCACTTTCGGGTTTGCAGATGAGAACAACCAGAACCGCATATCGATGCATGAGGCAGAAAATCTTTTCCCTGAGCGGGGAGTTAAGTCCCTCGATCCCACCGAGCTTTGCATCCCTTGGACCATGCCCTGGAAGATATCGTTGGGTCAACTCATGGGGGGTTGTCAGAATAATCCCACTATCAGGTGCCAGAATGATATCTGCGTCGTAGTGGTATCGGGAATCCGAGTACACGTCCCCGTAGTCCCTGTAGATCAATTTGGGTGGATTCTCTGGCCACCCCTCCATATCTCGTACGACCGATTGGTGGGTTGTTAAGAGGGCGGTAGACAAAAAGAGCATTGGTGGCGGATTGAACGCTGATCGGGTCACCATTTCCTGCATTTCGAAGGCAGGGCTCGGCGAGCAAGAGGATTCTGATGGTGTCTTACCAGGGACTGGAGGACCATCATCCACGAATGAAGGAGTACTTGGGGACTCGTCTTGTCCACTTTTTGCGGATGTCGATAGGGAAAGGGATGATGGATCATGCGACGAGGTAGTATATCCTCCGTCACTTCCTCTGGTTTGCATAAACAGGGAGAGGGATCGGAGGCCACCAAACATTGTTTTAGATGATTTCGGGGTCTTTGCGTAATCTACGGAAGAAACAGCATGTGGAGGCTTGAAGACGTTTTCTCTCGATCCCCTGGAATGCAACTTATAGCCCAGTTTCATGCGAAAATGCCCCTCTTGAGTGATGCAAGAGGCTCTCTTGTCCACGGATGAGGAAGCATATGTTGCCATAGCGTTGAGGTTTTGCTCGTACGGGGTTTGGAAGAAAACATGGTGATCATTTGCATTCTGTGAATTTCGTGCTAGCTGAGTGATATCCTGATCGTTTGCTGGCTGAGTTATTGAGGAACTCAAGCAGGCATCCTTTGGCACAAGTGTGTCTTCATGGAGCGCACTGAAAGAAGCAGCCGCGATTCCCATCGGTTCACAAGGTATTTTTGTATCCGCCACAGGCTCCAAAAAAGCCTTCATTTCTTTCATTTCATTCAAAGCTCTGGGTGCTTGCGCTTTCTGGCTGTCATTCCTGCCAACGGAGAATCCTTCTTCATTTGTCAGATTGGGAGAAACGGTAGTGAGGGTGGGTTGCGCCTTTTTGTATGGACTGACTTCAAATGAAGGTGCGGAGGCAGTGTTATCAAAATTAACTGGACTGAAGTCACTTTCGGTGTGATACTTGTCCTCGTTAGCCACTCTTGTATCAATAACTATCGGTTGGGTACTCACCTCAGAGCTCACACTTGAAGCGTAACCCTCGTTTTCCTGGTCTTCAATAGAGGGAACAAGATCGGACTCAGTACTGATAAACTGATGCACGGTGCCCGATGGTCCCATGATGGGGGGCACAGCGTCTCCTGCAAGATGGGATGTCGGAATATTCGAGGACTGGGCAGCTACATTTTCAGGCGCAGTAAAACCTTCGACACTGTTTGGCTGGGGCATTCCCGAATTGTATTGGTCAAAGACATCCCGCGTGTTGATAGGGACGGCAGGAACATCAGGACCACTAGGAACAACTAGACGAACCATAGTGGTAGGCGAAGATGAAAGCGGATCCTGAGCGAAGTTGGCGTGAAGCTCGGACGAAGTGAGCATAGTCTCATGCGCGGTTGTGAGGAGATGGGGCTCGCCTTTAGCGTCAGATGTTGTCACTTGAGGCAGGATGCCACGCCAGATGTTTCCATTGACGGACTCGAGCTGGAGACAGCTGCCCAACATATCCATATCCTCAGGCTTGATCGGGAGCTTCTCCATCATGAGCTCGGTGCAAAAGCGTCGGTCGACTTCCTTGAGGCGTTCTTCCGGATATTCGGGGTTGAGACCCTCAACAGGGGGATTTGGAGTTGTCGGCTCACATGTGTTGTCTGCATAGTTGATTGGACAATATCGAGTGGACTCCTCTGCGATATTGTAAAATCTAGCGTACTCAAGAAGAGTTGGCTGGTTGGAAGCCATTTTGCGAAGAAATGAGAGGAGGGAGAGAGGGTGGAAATAAGAGATGGTCAGGGGGAGAAGAGAAGAACATGCAAGGTTGTTTACGAAGGGTAAACAAAAGCACAGGTGGGAGTCGCGTTGTGAATTGGGAAGGTACGAGGGACGACAAACACAGTCCGAATTAGACAGGCACAAGATGTAGAGGAAGCAACACCTTGACAGCTCCAGCGAAGATAACTAGGAGATACTTGTCCGAACAGGTACATGTGAGAATAAAAAGATAAGATTTCGCTATGATATGTCGCTAATTGCTATGTGAGAAAGAATAAACTCCGATTACCATGAACCTTTTGCGGCCAATCTAGTCGTTATAGTTCGACTGGCGAGACCCATCCTTGTTGACTGCCGGCAGTCCATACAAAGCATTGAGTTCATCCTCCTGAGACTTCCCAAACCCCTCAAGCACAGGCTTCTCGGCATGAACCGCAACGCGCACGGCATGGCGGCGGTGCGGTGTAAACCCATAAGAAGCACTGTGGTTGGTAGACCTGTTATCCCAGAGTGCAACATCGTCCTCGCCCCATGAGAATCGGGCATGCATCTCCTGGGTCGTGGCGATCACATCAGTGAGGAACCGGATGATGGCGTCGCTCTCTGCGGCCGGGATACCGATGATCTTCTTCACGAAGCCAGGGTTGAAGAACAGTCCGTTCCAGCCCGTGACTGGGTTCGTCCGAATGAGTGGATGTTCGGTGGTGACAGGGTCTCGGCGCACTGGTCGGCCTAGTGCTCGGGAGTCATTGGCTTGCATATCGGCGGAGGGGATGGCGGTGAGGCCTTTCAGATAGTTTTGCATGTGCGAGGAGAGCACGTCGTAGGCGGCGTACTGCGAGGACCAAAGGGTGTCGCCACCACCTCCTCGGGGTGGCCCGGAGAGAAGCTTAAGTGATGTGTAGGATGGTGGTTGGATTTCATAGGTCACGTCTGAGTGCCATAAGAAACTGGGCGTGAAGAGGGCACGGTTGTCGCCGGAGTTGTCGCCAGTGTAGACGACGTGGACGTCCTCAAGACCTGGCTTTCGGGGAATGGATGTGGTAGCGTGCTATGTATATTTGTTAGTATGTATATTCATATACATTAACTCAAAAGAGGTCAGATGTCTTACCTTGTGTAGCTTGCCCCAATATTGGCCCAATTGGCGTTGAGCCTCAATATCGAAGTTCTTCTGGGAGCGGAAAAAGACAACGCCTCGGTATGCAATCAACCGGGCGAGGTCATCCCTCTGTGCATCATCAAGCTTTGAGAGATCAACACCGTGGACTTCAGTTCCAATCTTAGGGTTGTGATCAAAGACGGCTGTGGCATCCCTCAGAAGGTTGCGAAATTTGGGGTCTCCTCGTAGTCCCTTGTCCTGGTAGGGGGTATATCCGAGTGGGGCCCAGTGGACATCTGGAAATGAGGGCAAGAAATCTTCGTGTGCATAGTTATCATGTTGAGTGACTGGTGTGCAGCCGGGCTGATAGCCAAATTTGTTGTCGCTAGCGAGGTCCTGCGCAAGGACAGGAACGGTGAACTTGGCCACAGTTGGGGCCACGGTGACCACAGGCTCTTCCAAGGATGGCGCCATCTCTAGTGCAAGTGACGATGTATGTAATATATCAGATAATACAAGAGATGGATGAATATGTGAGAACCTTGGATGATAGCAAGGCGAGATTGATTGATATTAAAGTATAAAACCTAAGTCTGGATAGAAGGAAGAACCGACTTATATAGATCCAAGCCAAGGACCAAGTGAGTCAACCCCAGATAACGCCATTCTGGAATGATTACGGATCTTGCATGCCCCCGGAGTTCACGGAAATGGCGCAATTTCTTAGATTCAGCACCTCAGGCGAATCCGATGGAGAAACTAGGGACGAAATAATTGGTTCTAAATAGATGTTACATTGTTGAGGGAGACCCGCTCCCTCTCCGTAGAATATTCACGGTGATCACGCAATTTTGCTGACGTTGATGGCGAGACTTTTGCCATCTTCATCGAATGAACATGGAAAACGGCTGCTCAGTTGATATAGTAGTTCTCACCGCTGTTTCAGAACCATGTCCAAATCAAGGACTTTTGAACGCGTGTTCAAGTATAGAGAGAGGTGTTGATGTACGTTCTCCGAAGTACAACATTACATTGTGCAGGAAAGTGGAGGTTGAGATTAGGAATGGCGCTAAGGAGGCGATCACGCAAGAGTGGTGGGTTCTTGCGACGGGTTACTCATCAGCCTCACTCACCTGGGCAATTTGGTATGCTTATGTTGGTATAGAATAATGTATCCAATGTAAAAGCTTGAATACATTGGATTGGCTCAAAGATATTTGACTTTTAGAATGATCTAAGCTTAGATGTCTTGGATGTATGGCTGCATCTTCGGCTTACAACTAGCGCTCAGACTAATAAGAGTTCGGAGTTAACAGATAAACTGTTGGATGTCATGTTTCGCATGCTGAAGAATCAGCTCCCATAATAATACAGATCAATCTCGCTAAATTCTCCTATCTATCCCAAATGAAGCCGGCCATCCCCAAGGGACTGCTGCCCAATCGATAGATCTTGTACTTGTTCCGATACATTGCTCAGACGAGTGGCAACGCCCATAATGCCAGCCTCAACATCTGAGAGAACACCGGAAAGTTCGTTGACGGTGGACCGGGGTGTTCCCGCAGCTCCCTCACGAGACTTGGAGCTCACAAAGTCGCTGATTTGGCGATTGAGGGTAGCTTCGACACCGTGAAGATGGTTCTCAATTTCTTTGAGGTTGCCGGTATATCTGGTAAGAACTCCTTTCATCTCCTTCGAGCGATGAGAGAAGTAATCGACCAGGTTGACGGGGACTCCATTGACGTCAGTCGATGCGTCGCCCTCAACGCCGTCGGGAAGAGCAAGTGTGTTTTTGCGACTCGAGCGCATAGATCGCTCCGGAATCTGTTGATCCTGCACAGACCACCACCCACCGCCAGTTGACTGGTATTGTAGAGGAAGCTTCAGCGTATCAATGGCTCGGAAGGCAACTTGGGCCTCGGCCGCATCCCGTGTAACAAGGCTGCGCAGCCCATCAATGTCACTGGCATCGTTCTCAAGCGCGTGTTGCATGGTTTCCAGTTTGCCTTGTACAAATTCGACATCGTTAGGAATTGTGGCACCCTGCTTCTCGATGGTCGGGAGCAGATCTCCAACCTCATGGCACATCTTCATCTGGTTAAGGATGTGCTTGTCGATAGCCTCGATTTGGCTGCGGATCTCATCCGCACAGCTCTCGAATTTCGTGGTTGGCAGGAGATTGCTGACGTCAACTTTCACGCCCGGGATCACCGTGCTGGTAGCGGTGCTCTGTTGTAGTGGTTGTGTGGTCTGTGCGGGCGCTGGCTGGCCGAAGAGGGACAGGGTAGGCTTTTGAGGTTGTTGTTGTTGTTGTTGTTGAGCTGTGCTCTGGCCGCTACCACTGTAAATTATTAGAATATAAGCGATGACACGGGACAAGCAAACGCATGGTCACTTACAACACGCCCCCCGTACCTTCTCCTGTTAATCCGGAACCAAGTCCACCGAGTCCTGAAAACGGTGGCTTTGCTTGAGTTTGAGCCGTAGACGCACCCCCGCCGAAAAGAGTGCTGCCACCCAAGCCACCGCCCGTTGTTCCTTGAGTCGTGCCGGTGCCAGCGCCAGCAGTCGACGTACCGAACAAATTGCTTGTCCCAGAAGGCTGTGTAGTGGTATTTGCGCCGCCGAAAAGGCCGCTGCCGGTCGCGTTGCTCTGCTGTTGACCTCCAAACATGTTGGATCCGGTCTGTTGTGCTTGTGGTGTGGTTCCTGCGGCTGGGGCGCCGAACAAGCCTCCTGCTGGTTTAGGTGCTGTCGAGCTAGCAGCGTTCCCGAAGAGACTACCGGTATTAGTTGCGCCGGGAGTAGCTGTGGATGTGGCTGTGTTGCCGCCGCTGTTGGTGAGATATTGCGGTTAGCTTTTTTTTTTCCCTGCATGAGACCAAGTGACCCCAGCCTGCAAGCCACGAATAACGAGGATTAGGAGAGGAAGCGAAGTGAATCAGAGCAAGGGGTCAGGCGATAGGTCTGATAGGTGTAATCAGAGACAAAGAAAGATGGATGGGAGGACTAACAACAAAGAACTGGTGGTTGTGTTGAGAGAAAGTCCACCTGGGGCAGTCGCCGCTGCCTTGGGAGCAAACATGGTTGAGAATATTATAATGGACAATAAGGCTTCAAATGCTTGAATGAGAATGGAACCTATCAATGGGGTCCCCCTCAATAGGAACAAAGCTGCCGCAATTACGATTTGCGGAATGCGCGAAGCTTCTCGGTCCTTTGTTTATCCGATCCGGTCTTTTTTTCCTAGCTTGGAAAGGCCGTTTACGCTTTTTATACTTCATTTGCATGGATTCGTTTGAGACACGAGAACTACATAGTTTAATTGGTACCTCATTATGATGAGCCTCATTTAGATGCCATCCAAGGTGATCGCCGATATTTGTGTAGCTCGCAGACCTTTTTGGACCCAATCAATGTCAGACTTGACCGCTTCATCCTTCTTTCGATTCTGGTCTTACTCGGAACTTTGAAGTTAAATGAGCCGTTGATTGAATGAGCGACATCTCAAATATCCAAAAAACACTGCTGCTTAACCTACTGGACGGTATTTGTCGCTATGATTAACGAGAATGCTAAAGAGTGGACGCCAGTATGCGTGGCATCAACAAGACGACAAAATGGGGGAGAGTTACCACCAATCAAACCATCGCGACCGTCTTCAACCTCATCATTAATAGCCCAAAGTGAGCCTGAAGCAACCTCTGGTGATGGATCCACCGGTCAAGATGTCGATCTCAGCTATTTCAAGACTGCAGAATGGTAAGACTGTATCTAGTACAGCGACCTATAATTAATCTTTACTGATCCTATGGTATACAGGACCCCAGACGGAACGACTCTGTTGACAGATTCAGCGGATCATTCTATCAGAACATGGATCTTGTAAGTTGGCGCGTCATCCATACCAATGATTCTTTTACTCACGGAGTCAGGCCACCAGATCTACTGGAGGACAAGCCCATCCACCAAATATCTCCATACTCGACTCTGCCCTCAGCAGAGCCGACTTATGCTACCGCAATTTACCCCTTCTACAACCTTCAAGATTCATCTACCACCCTATTTCTCTCATCTGTTCGTGATCATCCAATTCGGCTATCATCGGCCCTGGCTCCTACATCAGTGGCAAGTTACTCTCTGGTAAATCCAATGACAGAAGCATTCATAACACCGCACTCATTGATCTATCCTTCCACAATGGGAGGAACCCACTTCCTCACAGGCTCAGATAGCCTCATCTGTCTCTTCGACGTATCTCGAACAGGAGCACAAGGCCCTGTCTCTTCAATGCCGACTATCCCCAGCAAACGCAAGCAGATTGTGGGTGGTGGTATCGGCATGAAGGGTATTGTTTCAGCCCTGGCTCTGAACCCCAGCGGGGACGGTATCCTTGCTGCAGGTACTTTCACCAGACACGTTGGACTATACAGCTCAAATGGCTCGGGTGAGCTCCTTGGGACTTTCAGTGTGGCAAAGACCAATGCAAACCGTGATATTGGGGGCCGTGGAGTTACACAGCTTGTCTGGAGCCCCTGTGGCAGGTATCTGTATGTCGCCGAGCGTAAGAGTGATGGAATTTTGGTTTATGATGTTCGGGTCACGGGGCAACTGCTTGGGCACTTGCGCGGGCGCAAGGCTCATACGAATCAACGCATGAAAATTGATGTTGTTTCATCTGGTCCTGATGGCTCTCATGAGATTTGGGCTGGCGGTACCGATGGGTTTATGAGGGTCTGGAGGAGTCCAGAGCACTGTGCAGGTGGGAAGGACCCCGATTGGGAGTTTAAGGTGCATGATGGTAAGACCTTTGGCAATCTCCAAGATGCTCAGTGCTAATGTATGACAGATACCGTGACGAGTACAATGTTTCATCCCATGGGAAGTGTGGCTGCAACCTGCTCTGGGCAACGACATTTTGTTTCAGATGATTCCTCTGACGAAGACTTTTCAGAGAAGAACATTAAACAGGCAGATAACAGCCTCAAGGTTTGGTCAATGCCATTTCTGTTGCCAGAAACCGAGACAAACCATGACTTAGAGCCTGCATCCTGAGTCGCGAAAGGAAATTAGATCTTATTGCCGGGTTTCGTCGGTATCGAAATGAGATGAAGTGCCAATTGAACGAGTCATCAAATGGAGGACCCAGTGGCAGGCACATCCTGGTATGCACAAAGAAATATCGTACAAGTGCCACCGCGGTTGTCTTGAATTTTCTCTTCGCCACAACAAGAGAACGCCTTCTCAAAGTAAGAGTATTTAGTGAGACTGTCGTGGAATGAGTGCGTCAGAACCAAAATGTCTTGGAGGGCAGTACATAGTAGGTCTCACTACCGATAAAGGATTGGATCAATAATACATATACACACCTGTTGTATGTATGGACAACCATATGTATTTCATCCCAACGTTGAACTTGTACAGAGAAACATTGTAGGTATTCAAGACCATTAAACCAGTACGTGAATGTAAATTATTTTCTAGCTAGACACTCTACCCGCTCATATGTAATGTGTATTGACACCTAAGAACCAACCTCAATGCTATTTACTGCCCCAGAAAACCAGATCAAGTCTTCAGGGAATCCGAATGCCATACTTCGCATACGGGAAGTCTTCCAAAGTGGAATAGAGCTGACCAAACCCATCACCAATCTTGCCAGGTGTTCCAGAGCCCTGCAAACGCGGGGACTGGAGCTCCTCCGCCTCTTTCTCGGCTTCCGTCTTCTCCTCCTCCTTATGCGAACCCGTAGCTCCAGCGAGAACCTCTTCCTCCCGGCCCTTGAAAGCTCCTAGGAGACCCGGATGAGGGCACCAGGCAACCTGCATGCCGGCACGACGACCGGCCTCGACGCCCGGAACCGCATCTTCAAACACGAGACACTCCTCCGGCTTGATCTCTGTCTTCCCCTTGCTGCGCAGCTCAATGTTGATAGTCTCCAGCGCAAGCAAGTAAATATCAGGAAGAGGCTTGCCTCGGCCCTTCCCGATGCGCGGATCATCACCAAGAACCTTATTAGATTCGGAGAACACCGAGAACAACTCTGTCAGATGATCGGTCTTTAATTTGTAGTTGCCGCTGTGCGAGGATGTTGCTAGCGCGATGTACACAGGCTCGTCGGTTGACTCTGTCGACGCAAGATTAGACAACAAAGTTGGCACACCGGGGAGTGGCTTTGTTTGTGGGAAGTAGTGTCGCTGACGCGTTGATTGCTCCTCCTTCAGCTCCTGCTCGCTTATGGGGAGCTGGGCAAAGTCGTTGAAGATCTTGGCGGCCTAAATATAGCATAAGTACGCGGATACATAACGATATATAGTGTGAGACGAACCTCCGGCTGGGGTCGACCCTGCAGCTGTGCCTTGACTGACCAGGGAAGTGTGGGTCTGCCGTACTTCTGGAGGATTTCATTCGTGACTATGGAGTACAAATCTTCCGAGTCAATCAACAAGCCGTCCATGTCGAAGAGACATGCTCGAATGCGGGGAAAGCTGTCAAGCGAGTCAATTGATATTCAAGTACGACCACGATCCATACTCAGGTTCTACTCACTCATTAGTGGAAGCCATGGCTGTATGGTCTGTTTACTGGTGACAGAGTCGGATGTTGACCACGTTTTTGATAAGACGCGGGGAAGAAACGTTATCAGTCTATCAGTCCCGTGATTGAACCCTTGGCAACATCTGATATTCTTGGCCGACGACGACCTCCTCACAAAATGAGCAGTCCTTCTAATGCGCCCGAGCGCGAAGAGAAAGGTACTCCCAATGATGTCGATGACAGTGGTGACGAGGATGTTTTCCACGATGCCCACTTCCCCGCTGAGGAAGAAGCCGTGAGTTATAACGGTGTTCAAGCCTATGACAGGAGCCGCATGTTGACTTTCAACCTTCCTCGCAATAGCAACTCCTGAAAGAAGCCCATGAAATCAAATCCGAAGCAAATCAGCTGTTTCTCGCGACAAGCTATGACCAAGCCATCTCTTGCTACGATCGAGCTCTCGCTTCCTGCCCGAGCTACCTTGACTACGATGTCGCCATAATCCACAGTAATATCGCTGCTTGCCATCTGAAATTGGAAGATTGGAAGGCCGCAGTAGACTCCGCAACCGTCTCCGTCGAACGTCTGAGCAAGATTGTCCCGCCGACCCCACAGGACAAGGGCGACGAGCCGAAGGGAAAACAAATCCCGGAATCCGACACAAAGCACACAGATGCAATAGTTGAACTGTCCGGAGATGACGAAGAAGCCGAGTTGAAGGAACTACAAAGATTGCAAGAGCAGGATGAGCAGAGGAGCAAGGTGATGCGACTTCGAGCCAAAGTCCTTATGAGACGCGCAAAGGCGAAGACCCAAATCGGTGGCTGGGGTAGTCTGCAGGGTGCTGCAGAGGACTACCAGGCCCTTGCTGCGATTGAAAACCTCCCGGCAGATGATAAAAGAGTTGTCCAACGGGCATTGCGGGAACTCCCTGAGCGCATCAATCAAGCGCGGGAGAAGGAGATGGGCGATATGATGGGCAAGCTGAAGGATGTGAGTACTTTCTTTCCTGATAATATCTGTGTCAAGATGATAGGCAATACTAATATCGGACAGCTCGGAAATGGGATCTTGAGCCCATTTGGTCTGTCAACGGACAACTTCAAGTTCGTCCAGGACCCAAAGACAGGTGGCTATAATATGAACTTTCAATCCTAATCAGGTTTGGCCAATCAGACACGATGACATCGTGTATGCGTCTTACTTTGGGCACATGAGAGCCCTGAAATGGATTTGTTTCTCAGCATCATATGCATACCTCTGGCAGGAAGCCATGAAGGCGTTCTGGCTTTTGCACACACCTTGTTTCAATTATACATACTTTGATAGTTGACCAGCTTCAGTCCCTTAATTATTGTGCACGGGAACATCTTATGTTTAGCAGTCCCACCTCATATCCACCACAGTCTCACAGTCTCCTTTGGAGTCATCGCCTTGGATACACACAATTCCCACAGCCATACATAAGATTTGCTAGTAGAAGGGTATACATAGACAATACGTCTACACAGTTTATGCTTTTTACCCCCTTTGTATACACCTAGGAAGACATCAAAAAAGACATATGAAGGAACATTCAAAAGTCACATGAGAGGGTTCTTACACATAATATCCCTAGTACCATTTTGGTTTCAATATTCAAAACTTATGCCCTCAACGACACAGGCCGCATAAGCAGCCGATTATTTTTGTTAATGATTATCGGAACTGTATTCTTTGACCACAAAGCGATGACGTTGCCCCCTCATTTGATTTGTATGCATGGATTTAAGAGGCATGAAACATGTCTAACAAAATCTTTGTGGATAGAATCACAGGAGTGTAGTTGCCTTTGACCTCAGACGAGACTGAAATATACTTTGTTAAGCGTTCCGTGACATGGAGAAACACCCAACCCATCCACTTTAAAAGCTGAGCTTCCGCACTCAAAATATTATTCCAAACAACACAATCTCGTACATCATCAACCATGGCTCTCAAAGTCTTCACTACTGAGTCGATCGGCGCGCAGAGAAACCACATCGCGATCTACATCGAAACTGATCCAACCGAAGACAGGGGCTGGTTGCACCATGTCACCGGAACAATCTTGAACGGCATGGATTATACACCCAGGCAAACACCTAACCCAGAGGTGCTGCCAGAGCATGTGCCAGACTCCAAGAAACAGATTGGGACCATTGAAGAGGAAGACCTGGAGAGGTTCCGAGAGGAATGTTGCCTAGCAGTTCTTCCCCCGCAGGCCCAGGTGACCCTCAAGGGCACCCGACTGTATCCTGGTACCCCACTCTACTGCTGTAGAGAGTGGCTGAAGGATGTTGAAGAGATGGCTGTCATGAAGGGAATATTTAAGCCCTTGTGATGGGTTAGTTATTTCTTTGGTTTTGTGGTCGTCTGGAGGATAACATGATACTAACACAACAAATAGTCTGTGATTCCATACATGCCATATCTAGCACTAGGCCTATAGTTAGGTCTCTTTAGTTGGTGTCTAGATAAAACTGAAATCAATTATTCTTGTCTGCAGTTTCTGTCTTGTACGGCTGTTCTTCAAACCATTTGTATTGATGGGTAAGCCAGGTTTCCATTTCCTTTCAGCTCCCCGTTCATTTGTCTTCTAATTTGGTACCAGAATTGTTGTTTCCTTAGACGTATTGGACACAAGTGCTAAGGTAGTGGTGGTTGTCGGTTTGGAAAAGGGTCTTCAAAAGGGGCATATTCACGCCTATTAACTTCATAGTTACCTCGTGGTCTACCCCTCCCCCAGTTTTTGTTTAAGTGATAGCAGCGGTGCGCTGTGCTACTTGGGGAATTAACTTGGGGGAGATATGGACTATAAGACATCAACTGGCGCAGTTTCATGGATACTTTGACTATTTCAAAGCTGTCATCCCTTGATAAACTCCATTGTAACCCTCGACTTTCTCACTCGTCTGGTGGAACACAAACTGCGCTAGACGCGCAGCAGGATACAGTCGCAACCCCGTGGGATTGACGACCTGCATTAATGCCCCCACAGCCCCTTCATATCCACTGTCCATAACGCCAGCATGTATAGTCACCCCCGACCTAAATAATGAGCTGCGAACGAAAATCTCGCCCATCACATCCAGAGGAACGGAGACGGTCTCATTGAATTCCACGAGGTAAGAACCCTGCGCAAGATCTAAATATGGCTTCGTATTTTCATTTGACAAGGGAAAGGGTATCTCTTCAGTCCAGGCCGGTTGCCGAAGCTGGTTATCCAAGTCGATTATTCCAGGCGATGTCCATTTGAAAACACGCTTCAGTGTGAGGTCTACACCGCAGGGCTGGGCCTGCATTGTGGGATATTTGACATTGCGGATGATGGAGCGGGTGATAAGTGAGCGCCCAGGGAGGATCATGTTCAGTAAGTATCAGATTCTGGTCTCAGTCTAATTTCCAGTAGTCACTGCTTCTGTGCAACATATATGTAAAGGTAAAGGTCGAGTAAATAGACGACCAAAAAGACACCAGGCCGCAAAAGCGGCGCGACTAATTGTGACTAAGCACTCACCGACAGTCGGTGAGTGCTTAGTCACAATTATTGTTGATGTGATGAAGAAAAGGGGTAAAAGAAACAGAGCAAACCAACCAAACAGAGCAAACCAACCGAGAAATTTCATACGTCTATAAAACCCCCCCCCAAAACGATGAGGTTATTGAGCCGAGGAAGTTGAAGGACCGACACCGACAGAGCAACCTTGAAAGTCATGCGAGTTTAAATTTGGTCCAATCAGAACACAACACGGGGACAGATTATTGGGGGTCCACACTTGGATACGGAACAGGTATGGAGTCCTCAATGCCGAGTTTGGCTTCCGAGGTACTATGTGTATCTGAGTATATTGTACTTCTATTTAACATCCCCATTGTTAGACTATTTGACTCAATATCTATCTGGAATCAAGTTCAGTGCAATTGATACTATACCAAAAATGCCGACAATTTACCGTTCGCCATATCCAGATCTGGATATCAAATCAGTTGACTTGGTGCCTTATCTGTTTTCAAATCCCTTCAACACACCCCTGGACCGCCCTATGTACATCAATGCCATCTCCGGAGAGCAATATACCCTTGGAGACGTGATGCAACGTACACGTTCTCTGTCCAACGGGCTTCGGCAAAGCATAGGCGTTAAGTCCAACGATGTCGTGGCATTGTTCAGTCCCAATACAATCGATTACCCTGTGGTATGCCATGCAATTGTCGGCTCCAGAGCTATCGTTGCTCCGACCAGTGCAGCCCTGACGGCACTTGAGCTTAATGCTCAGCTCAAGACCAGCGGGGCCAGATTCATCATCGTCCATTCATCTTTGCTGGAGACTGCCACAAAGGCAACCAAGGGGACATCTGTCGAGAGAGTAGTGCTGATAGATGGCCAAACACCAGTCAATGGTCAACCTACATGCAATCATCTCGCCAGCACATTCGCCCCCGGTGACTTCCTCACTATCGATCCGGCCGAGGCAGATCGCCAACCCACATTCATCTGCTTTTCATCTGGAACATCAGGTGCAGCCAAGGGTGTCATTACAACACACCAGAACATCACCTCAAACCTCCAACAATGGCGTCACCAAATGCTGGACTCTGGTCTTCCCTCCCAGCGGCCAGCAAGACAATCCGCCATTGCATTCCTGCCATTCAGCCATATCTACGGCCTCAACCTATTCATGTGCCAGTCTTTGATTTGGGGCACAACAGTGGTCATCATGCCAAGATTCGACCTCGATTTATACCTCAGTTGCATCGAAAAATATCGACCAGACGAGTTGGCAGTGGTGCCACCCATTGCCCTGATGTTGGTTAAAGATCCACGGGTCTCCAAATACGACCTAACTAGCGTGCGCAGGATCTTGTCTGCCGCAGCACCGCTTACAATCGAATTATCATCCGCCCTCGAAGCCAAGTTCACAGAGATTTCAAAGACAGAGGTATTCTGTACCCAGTCATGGGGTCTGACAGAGACATCACCAATGGCGACCGCCGTCCCAAATGACCGCATGGATAAGCGGAACACGGGCGTGGGCTGCATCGTGCCGAACATGCAGTTCCGCTTCGTGGATCCCGAGTCGATGAAAGATGCAGCCATCACATCTGACGGATCCACAGAACCCGCGGAGATCTGGTGCCGTGGGCCGAACGTGGTGATGGGGTATTACAATAACGACGACGCGACGAAAGAGGCATTCCACGTGGACGAGGATGGAGCGAGGTGGTTCCGCACGGGCGATATCGGAACCATCGATCGTGATGGGTACGTCACCATTCAAGATCGCATCAAGGAGATGATCAAGTACAAGGGACTGCAGGTAATCCCTAGTGAACTGGAAGGGAAGCTGGTCGACCACCCCGACATCGAGGATGCGGCTGTGACTGGAATGTGGGTGGATGACAGGGCCACTGAGCTGCCGGTTGGTTTTGTGGTTTTGAGTCGCCAGGCCAAAGACAGGGATCAGAAAGTTGTCCTCGATGAGATCCACGTGTGGCTGAATGAGCGCATTGCTAACCACAAGCGTCTGCGCGGAGGTATCCATGTCTTGTCGCAAATTCCCAAGTCGCCTAGCGGGAAGATTCTGCGTAGGCAGCTGAGGGATTTGCTGAAGAGTCATGCGCCTAAAGCTCGTCTATGATTGAGTGCTTAGGACATTCATTCCGTGTGAATAACCTGCAACCTATACAACTAGTTAAATATGCCACGTGGGACATAATTCTCTCATTGGTTAATATTGTCTGGCATACTTATTAGTTATTGGTAATATTGAAGCCTTCTATCTAAGAGTCGTCATACTTGGCTTATCAGAAAGACCAACTTGACAATTTGGCGTCTTTAGTCGTGAATGTAGGGTTATGATTCGTATTGTATAGTTGTGAGATCCGCTTAACTCTTATATTTTAAGGCGTCTCCTTAATATACGGGTATAATATATTGTATGTAAGATATAGAGTGTCCCGTATGAAAGGAGAGGATACGCCGGCTTAAAAGAGAATGATTGGGCGTACTATTGTGATAATATATTAGAGTATCCTTTATATATACTTATATACTTAAACAAGATATCTAAAAAAGACCAAAAAAACATCACAAGGCCGTATAAGCGACCGACTATTCTTGTTAGTAAATCAGGACAGTATCCAATGAGAGAGAGTTATGCCTGTGGTATATATTTAGTCGGTTGATCGGCCACCTGTATAGATCGTCAAGTAGCAATTTCAACCGCTCAATTAGAAACTCCGGCTTATTTCTATGTATTCCAAATATTGTGTTACTTGACAGATATACATGTTAACATTCTATATCAGAACCCACTAACCTAACTAATTTCATTCTAACAAAAATCCCAAAAACACCCGTGAAATCTCGGGAGATTTGCGGGATCCGCGGGATCCGATCGGAGATCAATTGACGGAGTCCGACCATTTGAGACCCCAGAGGCTTCCAAGGCTGTTTCATCTTCCTTTCCTACGAGATGGGGTTAGTCGTCTTGAGATACGGTCATTGCGCATTGCACATATCTATTTACGTTTCTTTACCTTGACGTCCGAACGTCACAGGGGCTGGTCCATTTTCGCTTTGTGAGGTTGATCTGACTAGCTTACGCGGATCACGATTCCTACTCTCACATCATAACCTCGACTTGCCATGGGTTTATGGACGTGGTCCTTCTCACATGAGAAGGAAGAAAAGAGGCCCAAATTTGTCGAGCTAAGGTCGTCAAGACGGTTTATCATGTTCGTCGTCGCCTTTGCTACTGGAACGGACATCTTCATGTACGGTCTTATCGTACCGGTCACGCCAACCGCATTGACAGACAGAGCGGGCATCTCAGATAAGGATATTCAAAGCTGGACCTCAATTCTTCTTGCCCTGTATTCGGCTGCTTTGTTGGCTTTTGCGCCTGTTGTCGGGTACATCGCTGATCGGGCCGAGTCCCGTCGGTGGCCTTTGCTGGTTGGTCTCGTTGCGTTGGCCGCTGCAACAGCCCTTCTGTGTGTTGGCACTAATATCGGCTTGTGGATTGTTGGTCGCTTGTTTCAAGGCGCTGCCGCTGCGGTGGTATGGACGGCCGGCTTGGCACTGATGGTAGACACTGTCGGAAAAGACGATCTGGGCCAAGCGATTGGCTATGTCTCCATGGCTATTAGCGTTGGAACACTAGCCGGACCTCTTCTTGGTGGAGTTGTCTACGAGCATGGTGGATATTATGCTGTTTTCGGCCTTGCCTTCGCCTTCATCGCCCTCGATATCATCTTGCGATTGTTCTTGATCGAGAGAAGACATGCTATAAAATGGCTTGCACCGGAGATGAGACCGCTCTCTGTGAATGGAGATGAATCAGCGGAAAAGAAGTCAAATCAGACCTCAAAAACCCCTACCCCGCCCACTAATAGCGCTGAATCTCGTGAATCCCAGCCGCCTGCTCCCCCCTCCCGGAGTGCGTTCAAACGTGTCGCCATTCTATTGAGCTCGCCCCGTCTTGTTGTATCTGTCTGGGGATATTTTATCTTATCAATCGTCCTGACCTCATTTGACAGTGTCCTTCCACTTTTCGTCCAAGAGACATTCGGGTGGCACCAAAGTGGCCAGGGGCTAATCTTTATTTCGCTCATGGTGCCACACGTACTAGACCCATTGACGGGGTACACCATTGACAAATACCCCAAATCCTGTCGCTATCTCGCTGCAGGGGCATTCCTCGCTTCCGTTCCTGTGTTGGTCCTTCTGCGTTATGTCACGGATAACTCGATGCAACATAAAATTCTCCTATGTGCTCTCCTGGCTTGTGTTGGGCTGTGCTTTGCCGTGGCTATGCCACCGCTCATTGCGGAGGTATTCTTCGCTGTGAAGGAGAAAGAGGATAAAACGCCTGATATCTTCGGTCGCGGTGGTGCTATGGCTCTAGCCTTTGGGCTGTCGAATATGGGGTTCGCGTCTGGAAGTCTGATCGGGCCATTCTTCGCGGGCTTTATTCGCCAGGAGGCTGGCTGGGGGGCGATGGGATGGGCAATAGGGTTGATAGCTGGCATATCATCTATCCCAATCTTGTTGTTCGTTGGTGGCTGGATTTTGAGAGAGCCGGTCGAGTCAGAGAATGAAGTCCAATTGACCGACAGCGCACCTGGCCCATGAGTTGGCAAAGGCAAAAAAAAAAAAAAAAAAGAAATGAGATCTACCTTATAAATACTTCATCTTTTATACTTTCTATGCATGTTTATATAATTTGCTACAGCCTTCCCCGAATTGTCAGACATACACGTCCCACGCCATTATGCCTTCTAAGTTCTAGCAATATTTCCCTTGAATAGAAATACCAGAATTAAACCAAAAATAATTGAGCAAATTGTTCGATTAAATTCCCCTTAAATTCCCCTACTCGAACCCCACAAGTGTTCCCCGCAGCCCCACGAAGATTATAGACGGTACTATGGACTCGGGACTTGTTTGAGAGCACATCAGCCGTGATTATGGAATGTCACCTATATCTTCCGAGGCTTCCAATCTGTGTTTTGTTGAATATCCCAGTTGTAAAGACCCTGAGAGTTAACTATGGCGGCTTCAATCCAACACTTATCCCTGAATGCCATATTCAAGGGCATCCAGCGTGATGATCAAAATGTGCCCGTTCATCAATTCCTCGGTATAAAATACGCCAGTATCCCGGCACGGTTCGAGAAGGCCGAGCCTATGCGCGGGTTCGATGGGGCTATTGTTGATGCCTCGAAATATGGGTATGTCGTATTTACACAAGACAGAAACAGACCATGCGTGGGAGACAGCTAAATTCATATGCTGACATTTGATATAGTCCGATATGTCCTCAACCGGATATAGACGTCCGCCATCTCCTCCGTATTCCAGAGGACTTCGCCATTGCCCCCGAGGCAGAGGATGAGTTCGAATGCCTAAATCTAGAGATTACATGTCCTCCCAAGTCTTCTACAGCAGGCCCACTTCCTGTTCTTATCTGGATACATGGCGGCTCTCAGATCGTCACACTCTGCTCTGCTGCCTCCAAGATTTGTGACCCGACCAAGATTGTCGCAGATTCTATCAAGGCAGACAAACCTATCATCTTTGTGTCAATCAATTACCGCCTAAATATCTTCAGTTTTGGAGATGGCAAAGAGAAGAATTTGGCTCTGAAAGATCAGCGTCTCGGTATCGACTGGGTGCGACGAAATATCGCTGGTTTCGGGGGTGATCCTGTAAGTCAGATATTCACCTTTTCCTGCCAATACGTGACTGTGCTCATTACATATAGGAAGATATCACCTTGTCGGGCGAAAGCGCTGGTGCTATCTACACCCATGCCCACCTTATCACCGGCCCTCCTGTGAAAAGGGCCGTTATGGCATCTGGAAGTCTTTATTTGTCCTCGCCGCTACCGGTTGAAAAGGGACATGGCCTTATCAAAGGATTAGAAGCAAAGGTCCATGAGCTTGGTCAATCTTCACTGCGCGAATCCTCCGTTACGGTACTGGTCCAAGCAATGCGAGAGTGCAACGTAAATACAATGTGGATCCAAGAGGAGCCTGAACTATCAGATTGGGAAACCAAACCTGAGCAGGTTGAGGAAGTAATGATTGGTGATGTTGAGTACGAGGTAAGTAAAGCCTTGGCTGCGAATGGTCCTTTTGAGACATTATTAATCTGTGCTTCAGTCTGCTATTTGGCGAAACGGCGTCGAGCTCCTCGACGGAGAAACGATCGCAGCTGCATTCGACAATGACAAGCAATGGGGCACCCGGCTTCGAAAAATGTACCAAATTGTTGGTGATCGCCCAACTGCTGCGAAGCTGGGAGCTCTAGATCTCGTCAATGATGTTCGGTATACTCTTCCTGTCGAGGTCATTACCGGCAAGTTACGCGCGGCCAACAAGCGTGTCTTCCGATATGTGGTCGACCAGTCTAATCCCTGGCAACCTTCCAGTCGTGCACATCATGCCGTTGATCTGTTGTTTCTCTTCGATGGCGTTGATCTATCCTTCAATCCTGCGGCTAGCGCTGTTGGAAAGGAGATGCGGCAGCGTTGGATTCAGTTTGTCAATGGTGATGGACCTTGGTCTACCGATGCGAGATTTGCTTTTGGACCTCTGGGTGATTGCAAGGAGATTGATGAATCGCAATTCGCTGCCCGTCGAAGAGTTGAGCATTGCAAGGTGCTCAAGGAAGCAGGAAATGGCACGTATATGCCTATTGTCTTTGCTTTGACTGCGGGGAGAATTAGTCTGTTAAACTAGTCTAGAATAACAGACTCAATAACTAGTTATAGATCCAATCCATTTAAATCTTGTCGCAATATCATAATTTTATTGGTTGTGCATATAATTGGCCAGTTGTCTCGACACCCTATTGAGACCACTGAATAAAGATTAATCGTGGCACCGCCTTCACCAACACACTACCCGGTGTTGGTGGGCCCCGGTCAACGATAATTCCCACACAACGATAATTTCTCTTCTATCTATCAACTTCTTTCTCT
>LACB01000271.1:0-37012 GCA_030142185.1 Penicillium thymicola
TCTTCTCCCCATCTTTGCTTTTCTCGTTAAATGCACTCTTTCATTCAAAGACTTGGCTCGTAACAACATGGGCACTTGGTTTTGCTCCTAATGAACTCGAACTCGACTTGGTCTTGGAGATAGTATAACCAGAAAGCGCTATGCAGACACGCTTGAGGCTATCGCTGATCAAGGGCCAGATACTTTCTATATCGGACTGATTGTGGAGACAGACTATGGTCAACACCATCCAGACTCCAGATGGAACTATGACTCTAGATTATTTGAAAAGCTACTCCTCACATTGACTGGAGTTAGGCTCAAGCCATCTGGGTGCCACAAAAAGGGCTTCACAACAAGAATACTCGGGCGCTCATGCGGCCTCTGTCCTTAACGATGTATGATATGTAAGAACATACTAACGAGTTTTTAGATTTTCTTTTTACATATCTTCTCAGATGTGTAAATGTGTGATAAAACAAACAAGATACATCAGGCTCGGTGGGTTACTTTTGATAGGGTTGATGATATTCAATTGACCGGAAATATGATGCTAGCAGGCATGTCTCTGCCCAAATACATTCGATTAAATAACATGAAAGGCAAGATAGATAGATTAGATAAGTGAAGATGGTCAAACACTAAAGTGCCTAGGGTATATCATTGACAAAAACCATCATATAGCACTCTGTCAGAGAATGTTAGGATAAAAAGTAGTACCCTTTCATCGAGCCTTTGCAGATCCCGGCAACTCGTGGAAAGTATCTTTGTAAGTAGGTAGCTCTGACACAGAACCTCGACCGTCTAACTCGCTCGGTATTCCCGGGGGCTGAAGAGGCTCGTTCTGCACCATTGATGGCTCGGTGGGTGGCATTTCCGCTTGAGGTGATTGCTTCTGTGGGCGACGACGCATGAAATACCAAAACAAGGCGAGAATGATTGCTAACCCGGCAACACCACCAACCACACCACCTGCGATGGCGCCAGTATTTGAACTGGAGGAGCTACCCGAGTTGTTAGATGTTGGGAAACTGCTAGATGTTGTGGAGCTGCTTGCAGTCGGTGGGCTGTTCGATATCATAGAGCTGCTCGGTGTTGGGGTCGTGCCTGGTTATATCAGAATTGGGCGCATGTCGAGCAAGCAGGGCTTGAATCTTACCAAGTGAAACCAGGCTTACTGACGTCCTACTCTCTTCATCAAGATCTTGTTTTGTCCCACATCCAACACCCCCCTCAGTCCTATTAAACCCGTATTGGCCCTGGTCACAACAGAAATGCCCGCCATCATAGTTTCGATAAAGATCCCAGGTTTCGTCGGCGCAGTGTTCTGCGTTACTGATTTCCTGTCTGCAGTCTTTTTTATCCGGACAACATATCCCTGTGTTGTCGTTGTTGCAAGCATCGTTGGTGGGACAGCATCGGGATAACGGCTGAGATGTTATAGGATCCTTCCCTGCGCTGGTCTGGCATTCTCCTCTGAGGCAGATGCCATTTCTGCGTATAGCGAATCCGAACGGTGGACCATATTCATCCATGATAGGAATACCAAACAAACGTTGATTAAGAAGAGTAGAAGTCGTGCGTGATGTATATTAACCAAAGGCGAGGAACATAGGACAGAAGGAGGTAATGACCTAGTTTAGAAAATGTTAGAATTTAAGTGCCAACCGAAGCGAGAAAATCAGGCAGAGGAGGAAAGTTGGTGAAACGCTGAGGATTTTCTTTAGTAGAGGGACCCTGCGCTCTAACAGACCCTGCACTCAGGGTTATATTGGGGCCCCGTCTTGGCATTAATTATCGTCATGGAATCAGTCTTGGCGAAGCTGGTTTCCTAGGCAAACCATAACAGATAACCTTTTAGACCAGGCTACCGAAAGTAGTATGTACATTCTTTCAAGACGACTGCTTTTGTTTGTGGATGGCCAATGCCATCGTGGATAAACGCTTTCTTCGTTGTGAAGAAGGGGAAGGTGAACCGGGGGACAAAGCTCCTGGGGCAGTGGGCGCCCCACTTGGGCACGGCCACCCGTGTGTGCATGCACTGCAGCCATAACAAGGCAAAGATCAACAATAAAGGTCAAATTAAGGGAAAAAGATAAAAAGCAATTCAGACAATTATCGAAACTGAATAGACTGAATAGGAGCCAGCTATGTGTAAAAGCAAATAATTTCCATCGTTAAGATTGAAACATAGTGTACGGCTGAAAGGTAACAAACAGGGCGGGACGAGCGCGACTGCGGGAAGGCACGAGGTTGACAGCGCAGGGGTAAAGGCAAGGGCACCTCCACTCATTTTTACTTGCCCACAATTATCGTAATATTTTATACAGTACTTTAAATATTATTTTTTACAAATGAATACTATATTGATTTTTTAAAAATAGTGCTCTTTGCACTCTCAACTCTCAACTCTTAACTCTTGGTAGCCGCTTGTGATTTTGGTTTTCATATCCTCACTGCCTAGCACCTCAATAGCATACTATCAATCAGATGAGATAGGAATTCCTCCGGTATGGCATCCTAGGTCTCCTAAACCACAACACGAAGTTTCGATAAAGGAAAGTGCTAATCCCTATACTTTCTCTTAATATAATCCTTTATCTAGTTCTATACCTCCTTAATAGGGTTGAAATCAGGTAAAAAGGTAGGCTATTCTATCATAATAACCCTAAGCTCCTTAAAAAGAAATTAAGAATCTTTTAAATTATATACTTAGAAGTATTATTATATATTACAATCGGATCTCACTCCTTTCTTAGACGGAAGAAGCCTTCTATCATAATACGTATAATATAGGATTCACTATATAGGTATAGGGACTTCTAAAGTGAATTGAATCTGAATTGAATCTGAATTATATTTGATAGGCTCCTCTGGTGATGGATACCTGATCGATCAGGCCTTGTTGCTAGGCTGACCACCTACATAAGTAGCTCTCTACATATTTATAGGAATCAACCATTTCTCTTCTTTTTCTCTCTCTCTGGTCCTCAGTAGCTTCACCACCCTCTTCCGACGGTCCCCCTTACCTCCAGCCCCATATCTTCTTCGCACCCACCTGGCGCGTCAACTCTATAGGAAGTCTTCGATAACCTACGCACTGCAGCTATCAGAGATAGTAAGTTTATATTACTATCACCCGGTCGACAAACACGACCGTTTTTGCTAACATCTTTGTTGTAGTCCATTTAACCGGAAAGACTCCTTGCGGCCGTCTCCACACCACAGCCGCCAAGCTAGCGTTGAAAAGGTAGCAGCCAAGCTCCCCGATCCTTAGATCTGTTCTCTAACTTGGGCGAAGGACTATATAGACCGCGATGACCACCGCTGCGTCATAAGTGGAGCAGCAACAGAAGCTGAGTGGGTAAAGAACGGCGAAGCCGAGGTCACCGTGAGCTCTGGGAAAAGCTCGAAGTGCATCATATAATCCCGTTCTCGTTAGGGGGGTTTGACAAACAGGTAATATGATAGACCAAACTTGTTAGATATATATATAACAAAATTGCTAATTTTCGATAGGATGATCACGATATTGCTGTTAAATAGGCATCGATCTACACTGCCTTCCCTCAGATGAAAGCGAGAATGAGAGTCCCAAAAATAAACTCATTGGAGAACGGTATCACACTACACAATCTAGTGCACGTTGAGTTCTAGGCCTTTAAAATTGCACTCCAACCAACGGTAAGTCTTTCGAGATCGCGTAAATAGTCAAACTAAATAGTGGTCCTTTAGGAGTATACAAACTATTATAGCGTGAAAAAAATACCCCCCGCTTTAATAGTATTCTTCATTCTTATATCTAGAACGGTACGATGGTCACTCTCCGTTAGGCGGACGGGCACTAGGAGAAGCCACTCCCTACTAGGGAATTTCTCGATACTGTCACGATCGACAATTATCACATGCTCATCACATGTCAGAATCGTTCTTTGTTTGCGTTCTTCTTTGTTCTTTGTTGATCGAGATGCTACTAAGCCTAATTAGGAAAGGGATGTTATTTGCATTGTTTGCCTGCAAGAGATCCAGCTACTATAAGAACCCCTCTGGTCGTCTGCCCAAGGTTCTCCTCTTTCGGATCTCGGCAGGTTTGGCTGGTTGGGACCAGAGATAACCCGCCTCGGCGGCTTCTTCTGGCAGAACTAGGGTATATGAACCCGGGGCTACTGCCCGGTAGTTAGGAGAATCAACATTCTTTTACCTCTCCCATTAATATATACTCATTATTACAATCTATGCTGGCCTAGTCAGGCTAGTCGTGCTCGACCTGGTGTGGCTACCCATGTTCGTGTTGTGATCCACCTAGGTTAGCCGTACCCGACCTGGTGTGGGTACCCGTTCTTGCTAGGCCTACCTAGGCTAGCCGTACTCGACCAGGTGTGGTTGGGTTACCCGTGCTCGGGTGGCCTGGAGAGGCTACTCATGCTGGTGTGGACGTGCTCGGTTGAACTCACTCTTGTTTTGCTTTGCCACAGTAGGTGGGGCAACCCTCCGTCACTAGGATGCGCCTCACCTTTGTGCAGGATGGAGGACATTTGGCATAACGGGTTGTCGGATATGGAGTAGGTTTCATTTGACATTCCCAAGATGCAGCCGTCATAGAGCCGTCATACTGGCATTGGCATATCTTATAATCAAATTATCCTTTATTCTTATGGACATTTTAACAAATGTCAGCTACATCTGGTACAATGGAGCCTACGTTTGAGGATGTGCAGTCATTTCGAGATGCAGATCGCGGGTTTATTGATCGTCTTGACCCGTGCATCATTACAGATCGCCAAGGTCGTGTGGTCTGGGATAATGAAGCCTACAACTTCCTCCATGGAAGGCCTGCCCCAGAGACCACAAATCCAAAACTATGGCGCCAAGCTCAACTTGTTTCAAAACAGGGACTTTTCAGACTTGTCGACGGCATATACCAAATCAGAGGGTTTGACCTCTAATATGACTGTGATCGAAGGGAAGGAGGGTATAATCGTGATTGACCCCCTTACTTCTGCGGAGTGTGCAAAAGCCGCGCTAGATCTTTATGGCAGGAATCGCGGTAACAGACCCGTGCTAGGCATGCTCTGCACGCACTGTCACGCGGACCATTTTGGTGGTGCTGGGGGAATTTTAACCCGGAGCGAAGCCATCAAAATTCCAGTTGTTGCGCCTCAGAGTTTTCTCGAGCATGCTGTCACTGAAAATATTTTTGCAGGCAATGCCATGGCTCGCAGGGCCGGATTTATGTATGGAAATGAATTGCCTAAAGGTCCCCAGGGCTAAATCAGTGCCGGGTTAGGTGCAACTGTCTCCTCGGGAACAATTACTATCGTCCCGCCAAATTTGGATGTCACTCACACGGGTCAAGTTGAGACCATCGACGGTGTGGAATTCATCTTCCAGATCACACCTGGAACAGAGGCACCTGCTGAGATGAATTTCTTTCCCCCTCAATTTCGAACAATTTGCATGGCGGAAAACGCCACTCAGTGTCTCCACAACATATCAACGCTTCGAGGAGCCGCTGTCCGGGATGCACTTGCATGGTCGTCATATTTGGATGAAACAATCCAACTTTATGCAGATAAAACAGACGTTGCCTTTGCCTCGCATCATTGGCCGACATGGGGGAAAGAAAAAATATCCACCTACCTCTCCGAGCAACGAGACCTTTACGCCTTCTTGCATGATCAGACAGTACGTTTGATGAATCAAGGACTTACAGGCATCGAGATCGCCGAGGATTTCACGCTTCCGTCAAAATTACGTACGGCTTGGCATACACAGGGCTTTTACGGCTCGGTCAGCCATAAAGCCATAACGTCAAGGCAATCTATCAGCGCTACATGACCTGGTTCGATGGCAATCCATCTCATCTGTGGGAACATCCGCCGGTAGAGTCTTCCAAACGTTACATTTCTTGTATGGGTGGTGTCGAAAACGTCATCAAGAAGGCCAAGGAGTTCGTGGAAAATGGAGATCTACGATTTGCAGCCACACTTCTTAATCACGTTGTTTTTTCCGAGCCTCAAAACGAACCTGGCAAGGCGTTGCTGGCTCAGACTTACGAAAGTCTCGGGTTCGGCTCTGAAAATGGCCCATGGCGAAATTTCTATCTTTCCGGTGCCAGCGAACTACGTGGCCAAATGCCCTCCCATAATCTACTATCTGATCAGACGCAGATGGTCGAGGCTTTATCTTTGCATCAGCTCTTTGCATCCACTGCCGTGCGAATCGACGGGCACAAAGCACAGGCACATAGCTTCACGATTGATTTGTACGTCACTGATCTGAAAGAACAATGCCGCCTCATTCTCAGTAATGGGGCTTTGATTCATCGGACAGGACTCAAGCAGAAAAAGCCAAACGCTTTCACGGTAGACTATTCATGCTCCATGACCCATTCTCAACTGTTGACCTTATTGACTACGGGAAAATTCGGCGATTTGGGGAGTGAATTGGGAGATCGCTCGTACTTGTCGAAGTTGGTATCTCTGATTCCAGGCTTTGATGGAAATTTTAACATCACTGTACCATAATCTGTTTGTACCCACGGGATGTCAACAAATATCGCCTAAATAAATGCATATCAAGCCTGAATAAGTCGACGAAGAAGGGCCACGGGATAGTTATCTTATACGAGCGATAACCGCCAAACGATGCGTCTTATCCCTAAATGGCCGGTAATAACAAAGGATAAATCTTTTTATCATATCATTCTTTGAAGGACCTAGCGTTTGAATCTATTCAATCACTTAATCTATATCAAATCTAGTATGTTTTGTCTACATATGTAATTGAATTCTGAATTTGGTAACAATTTGGTATACCAAATACCGGTTACGGGTGATGTGTCCGCCGTTTGAGGGATTTATATCGACTACCTACTATATAAATAAATCACGGACGTCCTTTGCAAAAACGGTGGCCAAATACTTTTCAATCATATGCCTTCTTGTTTAAGGCCTGATTCTGCCTAAGGCAGCAGTTACACATGGGACAGATCCAAATAGTACTATCTAGTTAACTAGTTAGATACTCTCTCTTCTCCCTCCTGTCTGTCCGTCCACTTTGCTCCATGGGAACCTACACGTATTGTTTCTCCATCTGAATCTCTACTTAATAGTATCTCCATCACTTCTTGCTGTTTGAACTTTCAACCCCAACCCCGAAGATTTGGATTTGAAACGTAGTGGTTACGTCATACGCTGAAGTTTAGCTGTAACTAGTTATCATCTACCTACCTACGTATATATGTGTTGGTAGTTCTAGCCTTGTAATCCCATCGCAGTATTACTATATACCTTCATTCCAATTATGAACATGTCCCAGGAACCGGCTCCAGGCCTTGTATTGTTGACAGAATTGGCTACTATCATACGAGCCATCGCTGCGAATTTGCGAGAGAATAGACTTGACAGGAAATCCTTTCAGGGTCTTTTGTACGAGTATGCTTCTCGGGCCGGTTCAGATGGTCAACTCATCTATGCTTCACGACAAAACCCTCGATCGGTCAATGCTGGCTTGTTCCTTGCCTACACCCATGTAGAGCTGGTATCCTGGCTCGTAAAGAACAACTACACCATGAACTCAACATCAGTCAAATGGTTTAGCTGGAAGAAGATCTTCTCAAAATATCGACTCCCGCTTTTCTCGATTTCATCGCAAACGGCAGAATTGCACGAAAATTTGCGAAATATCGAAAAGAAAGCAGGAATGTTATATGCAGTTCTTCAAGCTAACGATGTGCGGCCACATTCTCCTTTCTATAGTACTGGGCATAAACTGACTTCTCAAAGGTTCCGATTCCACCGACAGCCATTGCATATCGGGAAATCCCACTGGATTTGCCGCACGACTCTCTCCCAGAAGGTAAAGCTATATTTTCTTTAGGTGATAATCGTCCGTTCCGCTAAAGCATTACTCATTAGCATTCGAAGACCTCCTCCGCCGGGGCTCCTATCTTCAACACCAACTAAGCTTGCCACTAAATCAGTGCCATCTATAGTATAAACATCTGTAGGGTTTAATTCAGCGTGATCCAGAAAACCACCACGAATCTTACTTGAGATTACCTACAAGTTCACCAAGAAATACCTTGGAGTGACCCAGGGGCATGAATCAGTTTATTTCTACCAATGTTGTTTCAGCAAAAACATATGCCTTTATTAAATTAGTACAAGAGTAAGCATCTGCGTAGGTAAGGAATGCCACAAGCCTGAAGAGCACATGCTTTAGCTAGCGGTAGCAAGGGCACAAAATACGACAGATTAAAACTCTAATATGGGGTATGTGTGCACGACGCGAGTGCTTCTTCTACTGAAGTAATCATCCCATTCCAGAATCCTAATATAATATTACCACGGAACAGGTGTGATACATCGGGAAATTCATGGCTTTTGTACCGCTGTTCAACTTCAAGATTCGCAAGTTATTCTCGCTGAAATCGTGGGTGTATGACATCGGGATCACTAGATCGAACGATATCCTCAGGCTCAGCAGGGTACAGGTCACTGTATGGAGCCTCGCCAGTTAAAAGCTCATACAAGGTTGAACCCAGGGCAAAAATATCGGAAAGTATCGTGTTAGGCAACTCGTAATCCCTAGGCAAGCAGTGCGTTGCCTTTTCGTACCCAAGCGCGGGATGTCCTGGATACTGGGACCGAGAGAGGCGGCCCACAAGCGGATGTCTCAGGCCGGCTGCCAGCTGCTCAACTGGGCTGCCGTTGGCGCTGAACTTCACAGAGATTGGCGACGTGACATTGCTGGCTTTGGTGCCATTTGGCGCGACCATATCCCTGGCTACTGGTGCTTGATGCAGAGTTACGAGATGGCTGGTAAGGTTCAACAAGGCGGACAGTGATCTGATTCTGGGTCGTATCTGTGTATCTGTGGATGAATAGTTATACATCTTCTATTTTTCAACACAATGAGTGGTTCATGAATCATAGTTCTAGGAAGAGATTCCGTAGGGACGAGTATTTACCCCCTATTAATATACCATAGCTATTTATTGTATTATTATTTAGCCTATTTATTACTCGACTTATCTTTTAATAGGCTATTCTTATAATGATAATAATCCTTTTAATTATCTTTATTATCTAACTTTAAATTATAAGATCTACTATTATAGCTTTTACTACTAATACATTTTGAGCCTTTACCTTCTTTATAATATGTTTTGTGAAGGCCCACTATGAAGGGGCCTTTATGAGGGTTGATCAGAGTGACGGGGGTTCTGATACAGTATACAATACTATGCAATTGCAACTAGTACTAATCCTAGACCGATCCTATCAAGTAAACTCAAGCTCTCCGCCCGACGCCGCGTCAGTAAGGATTCCCGTAAACAGATGCGACGAGTAAGTTCTGTCCCTTCTCTTCCTAGAAAGAGTATTCTAACCCTGGCAAAGTTCCTCGCAGGTGTATTCCCAGCCGAGCGCAGACTAGTAACAGGATTAAGTTCTGGTGCAAGCGAGCAACCTAAGCTTTATCTGCTCGCTCCTCGCGTTGCCCCGTCCCTGTCGTAGATATCGGCTGGGAATTCTCCTTCTCCTTCTGATCCATCGCCCGCCAAAGAATAAACACGAAGAAAAGTATAAGTATATAAAAAGTGATGGATCGATAATAGCGACATGAATCCACATCACAGTATTGACGGCAAATAGGATACAATACCACGAAAGGAGATGCGAAAAGACACAGCATGACGCTATTAAACACGGGATTAGAGGCGTGAAACAGATGTTTGACTGAAAATGGAGACATACAAGACTGGATGGTGATAGTACCCTATCTTTTGTAACATGAGCTCCGGAAGCCCAAGAGGAGGGACAGGGTGTTCATCCATTGTATTAGACGCAGAAGGGGGAACAGAGATTTCGCCCATAACGACGTTAAGGATGCACAGAAGAGTAGAAATGAAGTCAAATTCCACCTGGGCAAGGTTACCTCCAGGACTACCTTGATCCGCGCTTAGTTAATCGCGCCATTGAAAAAAATAAACAAAAGAAAAACTGCCCCCAGATCCACCTGAAGTGGAGAAAGGGCAGGATATTAAAACTTGAAATCCAGTTGCATCTTTGTACTCATACCTGCAGTTGCCCCTCGGTGGGAGGCACAGAGGTTTATATACTAGTGCTTGGGTAGTGAGGCCTATACTCTCTCACTTGCAAACATATTCAGAATCTCCTTATTTCTGGACGAAGATCAGTTCCATAACCCTACTAGCTCCATTTCGGATTTTTACTGTTCATGGAACTCTGAAGACTACAATGCTCAGCAACGAAGGCAACGACGATAGTCTCTATGGCTAGTCCCTGACTTCAGCGTCGGTTTTGCCATTCTCTCGGCCGCTAGAAACGTTGATGAAAACAGCTATTAAACAGGCAGCTGAGAATTTCAGTGGTGAATACAAGGCAACCGATATCAATTCGTCTATTACTGTTGCATACGACAGCTCGCCTGGTTTGTATATCCAGGAATTTGTCTATGATCTGACTTTCGTACAACGCTCGCTGGACTCGTGGGTCTCGGGAAGCCCGCAGATCTGAGTATTCGATTGTATCCAACACAATTAGTTGAAGAGTTTTGCTCTGGTTCCAAATAGGAGTTTAGAACGGTCTCTAATGATATGACTGAGCTGGCAGACAGTGGAACTCCGTTGGGGCTGAATAGGAGTGCTTGATAGGTCAGTCATCTTTTTATCAGAGCCAGGTGAGGTACGGGCAAAAGCCGCTCTCATAGAGTGTAGGATAAATGGCTAATAAATGCCTTAATCTTCTACCTTTATTTTCTAGATACGAAAGTGGACATGACCGAAGTACTAAGCATGCCCTAAGCATCACTAAGTATCACTCGACTGCTAACTAGTACTAATTAGTGCAAATTAACAAGGTAACCTTTTAAGGAAGTAGTCCCTATACTGCCCAGATGTGAGATACTCAGTGAGCATAACCGTATAAAGTGTGAAATTCACATCTGTCTAAAATCCGGTTGAGACTACTATATGTAGGTTTAAAGCAGTGTATGAGACATTTATTCGAGTTCTTTTGAATGGATATTCTGACAGGCAAAGAAAAGGGGGAACAGACCAATCAAAGTGAGAGCAAAAACAGAATATCAGACCCTGAAGCTTGATATTGATATACAAGATAAAAAAGACACATAAAAACTCCACGGCGGTCAGGTTGAGTCACTTGAGTTTACCATGCACTATGACCGAAGAGGCAAAAAAACAGTCCACCATATCATTGGTTTTAGAGATTAACGGCGGTACCACATGCGTGTGATCCTAGTGTGTCTCATCTTCTTCTGCAGTTGGAAGATACCGTACATCAGTGCCTCGGAAGTGGGTGGGCCTTGATTTTGTTAGTCAATTGCAACAGCACAAGCGCGAGGGAATAGGAAATGCTTACATCCAGGCACATAGATATCGACCGGCACAACCCGGTCACAGCCCCGCACGACCGAGTAACTGTAGTGGTAGTAGCCACCACCGTTGGCACAACTGCCCATGCTGATAACCCACCGGGGGTCGGGCATTTGATCATAAACCTGGCGCAGAGCAGGGGCCATCTTGTTCGTCAATGTACCGGCCACAATCATAACGTCGGATTGACGCGGAGAAGCACGGAAAATGATTCCAAGACGATCCTGATCGTAACGGGGGGTAGAAAGGTGCATCATCTCCACGGCGCAGCATGCGAGACCGAAGGTCATAGGCCACAAAGAACTTTGACGAGCCCAATTGGCAATCTGATCAAGGGTGGTCCTGGGTAGTATAGGGTCAGTGGAAGTTCAAGGCGCATACTAGATGAAAGCTATAGAGAGCAAACGAACAAGGCATATTGCATAGCACCCTCCTTCTTCTCCTGGCTGGGCAAAGGCACCTCTTGGCGGGCCTTTCCTGACGCGGTCAATTGCTGGGCGGCTGCTGATGGTTGACGCTCGAGCGCTGTCGCTGATTTGATTGACGAGGTCGAGAGGGCCGCGAAGGGTTGGGCACGGGGGATAGATGCAACGAAACGGGGTCGCGCAGCTGTTGTCTGTTAGTGAATTGATATTGTCGATGAGGTGAAGAAGATCCCTACCGCACAGAGCGCCAGAGATGGCGGGCCTCGCCATCGGAAGCATCTTGAGAAAAGTCTCTTCGGTGGAGAAGAACAAGTAGAATAAAAGGTCGTGATCCCGGAGGTTAAAGAGAGAAGGTAATTGCAGCCTCGGCCAGTGACGACAGGTAATATAGAATTACAAGAGGGCAGAGGTGGCGGGCTCCGGGTAACTGCAAGACAAGGAGAACCCCAAAAAGGTTCCAATTCCAGAGTGGAAGAAGATGATGTAAACCGACGGTTTGACAGAGATGATGTAAGCTATTACCTCACAGTTCATTGGCTCAGAGGCTGTATTTTTCAATCTCGGAACCAGGTATGGTAAAAGCGGTGAGCTGCTCGTAAATGGAATTGCCTGTGTGGTCATTGGCTCTTAGCTCCTTTTGCTGCCTCGATGCCTGAACGCGTCTTCTCCATACGTTATGCCGCGGGGGTTGGAGACAACCACTCCACTACTGTCTGCATTTTTGATTGCAAAGTACCCGTCCCTTGAAAAGGCTGCTCAATTACAGAGCATTGTGGACATTATATGGAGAGATAATACCTACCCAAATTAGAACTCTCACTCGATCACGATCTCAGGACAAGGGAATCAGCCCCTAAACTCCAAAAGCTCAAGTGATTGCGCCCAGTCCAGATACATTGCCACTTCAAGAGCTATCTCAGAAATGGCTGATCCTAAAATTGCCTGTATTGGCGTGATTGGGAAAGCAGTACGTATCGCTATACCAACTTGTCCCTTTGAAATTGTTCATACTAACCCGATTGCAGGATAACCCTCTTCACATTTCCCTGTTTCCCCCATATTCGGATTCCACTATTGAATTCTCCTTCTTACTGAACTCCTGCCTCGACATTTTCGACATCCGGTGCAAACAAACATCCATTGATCAGGATCTAGGTCTATTACATGCAATTGACGAACGACTTGCGGCCTATGGATGGTTGACGACCACGGGAGTAAAACTATTGATCATTGTGGATTTATTCGGTCAGGAAGAGGCCAGTGGTGGAAAGCAAGCAGGCGCTGCGATTAATGGTCTGAGAGATTCTGATGTGAAGCCGGTGTGTTTTTCCTCGATGCTTAGCGAATGCTTATCTGCCACGGGATCCCAGCCCCTAACTATTCCATATAGGCATTCCGCGCATTACAGAGTGCATATATCCAGCTTTTGCAGAATCCATTCTATTCCCCCGATGATCACGTACCCATTCCCGGGAATACAGCTTCTTCTTTGTCTGCTTGCCAGCCAATCTCTAACAAAAAGTTCGTTGCGGATGTTAAACGTATTGGGGAGTCGTGGGCCCCAGGTACTTCTCTGTAGGGAGAGTACCAATGTCACATCTTGAAGATATAGATAAAGCCCTCGGTCAACCAGTTTCCGCAACTTACATTCGTATTAGACAGGAATAATAATACCAAACTGTCCGGACATTATCCATCTTATTTCTTTAGTCATTTAAGCTACTTTGGATTTCCACTTCGTATGGTGTATAAGTAATGAGGATTCTGAATATAATAGAACAGACAGGAAAAGGATAACTATTTTGTCGTCATGCTAATTCGGGTCGGTAGTCTTACAAGTTTCAACTTCAGTCTGCTCCAGGGCAACCATGATCTCTGACATCTCACGAGGGTCGCAAACAGCCCACACTCCACCACCTTTGGTGTCGACTCTCCCCACCTCTTTGCCAACCAAATTCCTGCCGACCTTTCCTGGTCCAATTCCGATCCACCGCCTCACGCCTCGTTCCTGATCAAGATAGCGAATGCTATCCCACCATCTCACTGTGTCAGTACACTGTCTGGAAAGGAGATCTTTGATGTCGTCCTTAGACTGGAATGGCAAGGCAGAAACATTTGATATGCATGGAACTGATGCTGGGAATGTGATGTTGACTTTGTCGAGAGCATCTCTCATATAATCCGCAGCTAGCGCCATAGCAGGGCTATGAAACGGGCTGTCACATTTCAGTCTGACAGCCCGTGAGTCGTGACCTCCAAATTGACGCATTTGGACCAGAAGGATTTTGATTCGGTCAAGACTACCACTTAGCACGATTTGATTTTTCGAATTGATGTTTGCGACCACCACTCGTTGAATTGATGGGACACGGTTATCCCTGTCGATTTCAATACCCGGTGATTCAGGGCCAATGAATTCCTGAACTGTTCGAAGCAAACCTTCCAGGTGCTCAGGTTCACAGAGAAGTGCAACCATGCCATACGTTTCACCTGACTGTTCGGTCAACTGGCGCGTACACTGAGCCATCATTTCAGCCCGACCACGAACCAACTGTAAAGCGTTCCCGAATTCAAGATAGCCTCCGGCAACCAATGCGGAGAACTCCCCGAGGCTATGTCCTAGTGTAACATCGACCCGAGATTTAGTGTCGAATCCGAACTCCTGTTCCAGGATACGAAGTATCAGAACTGAGATTGCCATGACTGCAGGTTGTGCATTTTCCGTTTTGTTGAGCTTGGAGTTGGGGCCATCGGATATAATGCTGGACAGTTTGAACCCGAGGGTGCTATCCATCTCGTCCAAAACCTTAGCTGCGGTGTGGGGGAAGTTTTCAATCCAGGTGTTGGCCATGCCAACCCTTTGGACTCCATGTCCTATTGTGTATTAGCGGCCATTTTGAGGTTCAGAGGTAAAAGGGGGATGGGGGCGGCAAACCTGGGAAAAAGAGGGCTGTATGCAGGTCTCGCCTGAAGGGCAGGGCATTAAGGTTTGTCGGTCTCGAAGATGTAGCCAAAACTTGCGACGCGGCATGCACAATGAATCTAAGTCGAAGGTGACTCTTGGGATTCGAGAAGCGTGGGAGCATCTTCTCTATAGTTGCAGCTGTAAGCAACCCTTTTGGGCCTTGATCTTGACCGTATCAACACAGCATATGAGCATGGTGGCTATTTTGTAGTCGCGAGAGTAAGATCCGCTATTCCATGGAGCGAGGGAGAGTTGTTCTTCAGTCCATGCCAGTGTTTATCAAGGGAGTAGTGACCTCCGTGTGGGGTTAGATGTGGGATTCACGTGAGCTCCGGGGGTAATCGGCTATGCAAAGATTTCCCCGTATAACCGTCGACTGTTATGTATACATAGACCTCAATGGAGCTTACACGGTACATATCTGCTATACTGGTTTTATTCGTACTCTGAGAGCCATCACTAATATATACACATGCTTACCTACGTACTTTAACCTCATAGTTAGTTACAATATAGCTAAATACCTAATTGAGATTGTGTATATATTCTATTCGTATTTGCTCTATACCGATTATTACCCAAGTATGCAGAGCCCCACATGTCAATAAGCAGAATAGGCTCAAATCATGTAAAACAACTATTACAAAGTCAATTGAGTGGCTATTTGTATATGAAATATGAATGGAGAACAGATCTTTATTGTGAGTACTCCCTATAATGTGCACAAATATACAATATACAAAATACAATAGTACATGTAACTTACGCATTATGTACCGACCAAACATTATTCTTGTCTCACCGCCTTCGGACAAACATCCTCGATTGTTATTGACCAACCCTATCGCTGCGATCACCGTGCTCCAATTCAAACGCATCTTCTTGGAGAGCTTTCTCCTCCCTTTATTTTTATTTTTCTCTTCTCTCCGACCTTGCACCAACCTTGAAGAGTGAATCGGACCCCCAAGGGTCAACAATCTTCGAAGCTTTCGCCAGCTAGCGTGTGTTCGCGACACAGGTTACGTACATATTGAAAATGTTCGTCCCTAAAGCCGGTGGTCGCAATACTCGTCGACGCCAACGAACAAGCTCAGATGACTCTGTCAACCCACCAAAGGCCAAGAGACAGCGCTCCGTCTTGCGACGCCCAGATGAGTCCCCTTCCGACACCAACCTGGGGCGTGAGCTCGGAAAATTAGCAACACCCACTGCGCCAAACGGTGACATTATTACACCTACGGATCAGATGCACAACTTGCATCTATCAACCCGTGTTGTGAAACAAGGCGACGGATCTGGAAACAATAACGAGGGGACAATCGTTCTGGTGGGTTACTTGAATATCTTTGCGCGTTCCTTCAGACCCTCAAGTCCAAAGTGCTAACTTGCTAGGTTTAAAGTCAAGCACTGATTTCTACACTGTTGATCAACTACCATCTTTGCCAGATCAGATTCGTGGCTTGCAATCAGGTATTTCAAACTCTGTGGCTTTTTCTCTCCTTAGGTTGCGGTTTGTTGACACTCACCCTCTTAACGCAGAACCCCTCAAGTGCTTTTTCGGACCTGGTCATGATCACGCATTAGCTTTGACCCGCTCGCATGCGATCGTGTGGCCCTATTCTGCGCCCGCTTCGTCCCCGTCTCCGTCGGAGACATTCACGGTATCGATTCCGGAGTCTTGCAGAGATCCCAAAGGTGCCGTCCCACTCGGAGTTTTATTATCCACGGCTACAGGAGACCACCCGGGTCTCTTGGTGGTCATCCCTTCTACAGGAAATGTCATTTACTGGGAGACTGTGTCCAGTGCCGCGTCACTAGGTTTATCCCGACAAAAGCAGAATGGCATCCAAGGATCCACCCCTGGCATGCTTTCCGGTGAGTATGCCACGGAAATACTCAATGGAGAGCCTTCGGGAATCATTGTCACGTTCTCGTCCGGACGAGTAGCACACATCACTCTGAGGGACCCCCAGGGAAAGCCTTCAGTGCTCGTGAATTTCCTCAGAAGCACTGCAGGGAGTGGAGGCGGTGGAATTTTCGGGGGCATCAAGAGCGTCTTCGCAGGTGGGTCATGGAGAAAAGAGGTCACTGCCGTTCGGGCCGGTGGCTCTCACCAACGAGGCCAGCGAGATGTCATTATTGCAACTTCGACTGGATTGGTTGAAGTATGGGACACGCATTGGAACCACGGCAACACCCTTAAAAAACGATACGATATTAAGGACAAAGTTCTGGCGGCCCTCCCTGAATATCATGCGCAACCGACAAATGATACAGAACTCAAAGTCGTGGACTTTGCGTTCTCTGTCCTGCAGTCTTCCGACGATGCCGTTCAACTTTCCGATGGGTCCTGGCGCCTCTTTCTGGTGGTCAGATCGCCACAATGGTTAGAAACTAGGGCACTATTCGTGGTTCAAGTTCACCTGTCAGGAAATGAATCTCGTGTAATGTCAACGCACCCCGTGGATCTTCGCCATATTCCCGCCTCCCAACTCGAAACTTCGAAACCCAAGATATTTGTGCCGAAGCCAGAAGAAACGGCTTTCATCCTCGTTGGCCAATCTCTTGTTATCTTGTCGTTGGCAAGTGTCGAAGAGAGTCCATCCTCACAACTGCTTCTCGATTCCAACAAGTTGCCTTTGCCTTTCCAGGACACTATTCACTTGCGCTCAGGCACAGATCACGAAATCCTGGGGTCCATGGCAGAGGACCAATCGAACGATTTCTCTTGCGCAGCATGTGTGCTTATGCTCCGGAATTTCGGTGTAATTCGTGTGGCGGTACTCCCTCGTCCTGGAACAGAGCAAGACGTCGAGGAGCCTCAAGTCACAGCAAAGCACAAGCTTGAGCAGGCGGTATTCTTTGGGACCATGGCAAAAAATCCGTTGAATTTATCCAGCGAAAGCGACTTGAACTTTCCCCCATCTGAAATGGAGGAAGCATCCTTGGAAATCTGCAGGGAGCTGCTCCAGTCAGAGACTCGCTTCATCCCCACCACTGCTATTTCACTAGAGCAAAATCTCCGCTTGAGAGCAAAGGCACTGGATGATCTTGCCTCATTACTATCACACCAAGGCAATCCTTTGAGTCGACCGGCAAGATGGGAGCTGATGTGGGCCGCGGAAAAGATTGCAGCACAAAGAGCTATGTGGAAGATTCAAGAGGCCTGTAAGATCAAAAATGGAGACAAGGAGACTTTCCTCGGTCATGTCATTGGATCCATGCACGATAAATTCAAGACTCCAACTAACCCCCAACACGGAGAGAGCGATCCTATACGCCAATGGTTCCTGAGAGACTCTTACCGCATGGAGCATATCATCCCATGGATCAAGAACGCAATCAAGCTCGGCCGGGGCAACACTTCCAACCCTGCGCGCACATTGTCAGAGAAGATCCTAGCAGCCAGTGAGCTGTTCCTGGCGGTCACGGAAACAGCTTTCCGATATCGCGATGAGCATGCTGCACTCTATGGTCTTACTGGAGACTTCCTAGAGGATGGTGTGCTTTCCGATGGATATGAAGATCTTCCCGAGTTCTGGACATCGAGAGGTGTCGGATACTCTGAAGCCGGCCATTTGCTCGACTTGGAACTGGATAGTTGCCGGTCATGGAAAACACCCGCATCGGCTGCAGATACCCCTGACACGCAGGTTCTGAATCAAGTTGCGAAAAACAGCTATCGACACCTTCGCGTGATCGGTCAAATGCATCTCGAACGAACTCGATGGCTTTCTGCGCAAGGAGATCCCAAACTAATGGATGAGAGTGTCTCGATTGAGCAGGCCCATGTCGTAGACCGCAAGTGGCAACTCTTCAAGCTGGCTGGTATTGACCATCTTGCCGATGCCGTCGAGCTAGCAGAAAGCTTCCGAGACATGGGAGCGTTGGTCGAGTTAATCATCGAGCTTCAAGACCAAAAGGCAACTCAAAATCCGCGTACAGAACCACAGAATGATGTTTCCGCGAATCAAACTGAAATCGACGCAGACCAATTGATCGCCAAGTATTTCGACAAGTTTGGTGCCCTATGGGCAGATGCATACTTCTCCCGGCAAATCGTGATGGGTTATCCAGGAACGCTGTTTACGATGCGAAAATACCAATCTGCCGTCACTCGATTCCTCCGAAGTAGCCCCGCATATTCTCGCCTGAGCTGGATTAACGATGTCATTGGCGAAGACGACTATGACACTGCCGCAACCTCGTTGGAGAATCTAGCGATTAGCGGTGAAAAAGACTTGTGGAGCCACCGTGTAGAGATCTCGCTGGCCAAGCTTGGCAAACTAGCGACGCAGGAGCGAATTGATTCCCCAGTTGTGACTTCTAATTTGCAAGAGGATGTGAAGCGTCTTGAGAATTATGTTGAGGTCGATGGGGTCCAAGACATCCTCTACTTGCACATTGAGCATGTCCTGGAGGGTGCTATTGACCGAAAGGCAGCGCTTGAACTAGCTCTCGGTCAGTATGGGGGGCATATCTTCGAAGATCGGCCATCGCTTCATGAAATCCTGAGCGACGCTCTCTCGACCTTGATCGACAAACAGGTTGTCGGTTCCGATGGCTTGATTGATATCCTGACATTGATGGGCCCTACTCAGCTGGCAGATGATAGCGAGATTGAGTTTGCACGGAGCGAGTTCCATCTCGCCTTGCAGGTTCTTGATTATGGACGCTACGGCCAGCGGGACCCATCCTACCTCATGGCTTTGCAGAGGTTGATCTGGCGACGGTGCTTAATCAAAGATGATTGGGTAGCTCGGGGCAAAGCTGCTGAGGGCCCCAACGGCAATGAATACAGCTCAGTCGCCGACACGACGCTCTACCGGTCACTAACTGCATGCTTGGAAGGTGAGTTTGTTTCAACCATAAAAACACTTTGGACCAAGGGGCTAACCAACGTACTATGTCTAGAACCTCGAAATGCCGGTGTGCACTCTGTTTACAAGCCTCTCTCACCTGCGGAGGCTCTGATGACTGATTCTGACTCCGATATTCTTGTGTCACGGTTCCGCCCCGAGCAAAAGTCTCGTGTGGCGACCGACCTTCAGACCGAAAATGATATTTTGCGCCAGTGCATCGAAGTCGGAAAGCTTGATTTCTGGTTCCAAAACCTCCGGGAAACTGCTGAGGTCCACATATCGCCCCCCGAATAGAGCACCTATGATTGGCGGTGAAGTTGCTGGAGCAAACGATTGCATTTTCTCTACAATTGACGCGGGTTGGGGTTGAAATGGCGGCGTTTTCAATATTCTTACTCGGTTATCCAATGGCCAATGGGTCATAATATGTTGTATGTATGAAATCTCAAGAGATATTTCGAATGTCGTATTGTTCAGGCCTTCGGTAAACCCCAGAGCTACGTTGTACTTGATCATAGACTCTCTCATTCTTGGAGTGAAATATGGATGTGTTGTTTTATTTTGGTTAATTTCTCGGACTTTCATAACAAATATTGCTTCCCGTGACACACGAGTCACGACCCTTAGAAATTACGTTGTTCATATTCTTAACTGCATGCCATCCAGATGTTGGAAAGCTCAAGTCGCCACAGCGAAAGCCGAGACTCCCTAATACTTCCTTCCATCACGATCAGCCTCGCTATCGTTGCTACTGGCACTCTCGACCTTGGTCATGGTATTATTATTCCCCTTAACAATGTCAGCCTCACCAAGGTCTTCTTCCTCGAACACAGGCTCCGGTTCAAAGGCCTCAAATTTGGTGTTGAAGTCAGACAGACCCTGGGTGCTACTGTTGGACCGACGTCTAGCATTGGCGAACGAGTAGTCAGTGTCCTGCATTTCCTCGCCGGATCGACCCCTGTGCCAATGCAAACATTAGCTGGATGAATACACATGGTTGTGACGTGCTTTGATTACCAATTGCCTTTACCACCCCCGTCCTTCTTTGTCTTGCGAGGATCAGCATCCGTGGGGCCGGACTTGGCGAAGTAGCGTGGTATGTTTTCACGCGTACCCAGCACGCCTTCGGCCTGGTGTTCACGGTCGTTGGATTTGTGTGAACGTGTCACTAAGGGTTGGTTGGTCATGTTAGTAGGATGATGGTGGATTGAGATAGTATATGTATTATGGTTTGATGCCAAGGAATGTATCAACATGAGATGGATGCCTACTGGTTTCAATGTGAATGTTTGATATGATGGTAGATGAGGAATTGGCCCAAGGGGAGATGGGAAAGAAGAACAAGAAGAGACAGGAGAGACAGGAGAGACAGGAGAGACAAGATAAAGGTATCATGCAATTCAAGAGGGGGCGTAGGACTCGTGACCTCATACCCTTAGGGAGTGCGGGGGTTGGACTAATCGGGGGCTCCACCAACCTTATTTCCTCTTATTTCCTCTTATAGCTTCATCTGTAAACATTTACATCTTCTAAGATATACAGTATTCGATGAAAGGAAAAGATCTGTTACTTGTTTCTTTCCTTGAGAATTGTCAACACTCGAGGCTGAGAAATTATTTCGAGGAATTGGGGAACCAATGCCCATATAAGAGCCTCTAGTCAATCAGCAAAGAGTATGAAAGAACTAACAGCTAGTCATAGGGAACAGTTGCTTAGTCTGCTAGAACCTAGTTGTCTGCATTTTCCTCATCTAGGATTATATATTTTATTCATTAGAACCCGGTACCAATTATATATTTTCAACGGATGACGCTCTATCATGCGTGATATAAGCAAAACCTCAGCAGTATTTTATAAGATTATATTAATCTGAATAGTTAGAGTCATGTAGGGGTATAATTATATTCTTTTGTTCCCCAAAGTGCCTTATTCATATTATATATATGGCTGGTGAAAGAACTCAACATTAGGAAGAAGGATGTCAGAGCTTGAGGGATATTCCCAGAGGCCTTACACGGTCTGCTCATCTCATACTTAACACGTAAAACATACCCATTGCTGCTTATATATAGCAAGCAGTTGAACTCCGCAACAAATATTAGACATAGAAGACTGAGTCCTGACTATAGCCCTTAGGGCTGTAGCTATTTCCGGGCTGTGTCTGATCACCCCCGGGACTAAGTTTCTTCGAGTCTAGCGGGGAATTTCATAGCGTAGAAGAGAGAGCGGAGTACCCTAGAAGGTACTCATCCTATCAAATGTATTTACATGCCATCATTGTGGTCTAAGGCCACCAATGAATATGTAGCTTAAATACCACATCCACTTTAATATAAATCTTTTTTCGTTCTTCATGTTCAAGACCCCGAACCATCCACGATGTAGAGAGATAGATAGCAGGGCTGTTGTTCCAAGGTTATATATAGCGTATCTATCTCAGCTAGAACTTGGAAATATCGCACATGTAACTAGTTATAACGGTGATCCTTTGAAATATCAAGATCAGACTTGACGATCAGGCTAGAACTGACCTGTCGTCGCTCTCCACATTTGGTACTAGACACACGGAAGATGAACCGGATATATACTATGGGGGCGAATGAGGTGGAAGGATGAAGCAGGTCATCTAGTTGGACCAAGCATCACACCCTAGAATAAGCAGGTGGGACTACCCAATGCATCTTTCTACAGTAACAGGCTGAAGCTGATTGAACTTGAATGAACTACAACCCTTGAATTTTTGGGATCATGTCTAAGACTGGCAACGCGTAGCTAAACGCCAGTTCAAATTTGTCATACACGTTTGAACTTTTTTCTTTTCCTATGACCAGAAGACAATCATTTGCCCCGGCTGACCAGTACGTGACACCACTTCATTGACATAACCTTTAAACATTCTCGAGAACGGTCTCCTTGAACTCCCGCTCAACCTTCTGTCCCTTGTCATCAGTCGCGGACTCTCCGTGCAGAGACAGGAGAGCACCGAGGTCGAACTTGGGGGACTTGAGGAGCTTAACCTTGCGAATGTGGACCTGTAGACATGTATGTTAGCAACCCGTATATATAGATAAATGCGACTCTCCAGACTTGGGGTGAAAAAAACGAACATTCTGCAGGGGGTAGATGCCCTGGGTGGACTTCTCGATCTCACGTCCAATAACCTCGGGGATGAGCTTGTGGGTGAGCTGGGAGAGAGTGCAGGTGGAGGCCTCGCGCTGGATGATCTCGGTCATCTTCTTGCGAATGGCGCGGATCTGAGAAGAACGAGCGTAGGTGGTCTTCTTGATCTGGTTGGGGCGTCTCTTGGTGAAGGCAATGGCGAACAGGCGGATGAGGTAGTCGTCAGTGGTCTTCACGGTGATGTTGGCCTCGATCAGGGTCTGCCACTTGCGGACAAGGGAACGGAGCTTGTCGGTGGTGAAGTCGAGACCGTGGAAGTTGGTCAGGCAGTTCTTGCCCTGGATCTCGTCGACGCGGAGCTTGACCTTGCGGAAGGCGTGGTCCTCATCGTTCTGGAGGTCGGCGAGGGAGACCTCGAAGATACGGCCCTTGAGGGAGTCGTTGGCGTTCTTCAGACCGCTGGTGCGGTTGACCAGAGTCTTGCCGACACTGATAATTCCGTTAGTCAATCCATCTCAAAAAATTTCGCCATATTCGATTCGGGTGGTTTGCATACTCGCGGGTCTGGAAGGTGGAAGGAGCCTGTCGAGAACGATTAGCATTGCGTCTGGGGAGACTGAGAAAGGAATAGAACATACCTTCACAGAGTACTCGTCCTTGCGGGTGAAGGGGTCGACTGTGCGCTTCTTGATACCCTTCTTACCCTTAGATAGGCGCTTGTTCCTGAACGAAGATGATTAGCCGTATGTTCGTGAATTCAATGGATGTCGTAGATGCGCAAGTAATTCGATAAATTGGAAGCAGGAAAAGGATGAAGAATAGGGCGCTTACTTTCCAACAGCCATGATTGCGAGTTATCTGTGTGTTGTTGGAAGACAGACAAAGGTATCGCACCGCGCGCTCAGAGGGTTTCGACACTCGACTGGGAGGGTTGAAAACCCACAGAAAACTCGGCTAAGCGAGGCGCGGGCCCTAGCTGATTATGTCATTCACTGGGATCATGTGATCGAACATTAAAAAAAGGTCTATGGGGATTATCATTATGTCATCGGCTTATGTCATCTCCATACAACATTGGAACGTTGTCCAGAGCCAACTGTCAGATCACACTTTTGTATTTATATCCTTGGCTGTTACAATTGGCCCTATACTATTGGCGCTAAAACTTTCCTTCTGAATGTTGTACATTGAGATGTGTATGTTGTACTTGTATACTTATGTATTGGATTGTGGTTCTGTATATACCATTTGCTAAAATCAATACTCTTTCCTCGATTATCCGCATGGAACCCTCCCAACTTTCAAATTGGCCAAACATTGACCCTTCCCATACGAATTCTAGTGTATTGTACAATGTAGATCGCTTTGTGGGAATCGCCACCCATTGACATCACAGGTCGGAATCTGGAGGCTCATTATTCCGTTTCCCAATTAAGCAAGTCGCCTTGGCATCCATGCCGCGGGCCTACTCCCGCGCGAGTTGACACTTCTCATTGCTTCACCTTCCTTCTCATCCCTTCTTCCTTTTAAAATCCCGTGTCGCAGGTCAACTTCAGCATGGTATGTGGCATTATTTCCCCCTTACCCAACCGTCCCGACCTCCCCTACCGTGGATAGATGCTGATTTCTACAGGGCAAGCGCAAGAAGTCAAGCTCGAAGCCTCAAGGGCCCCGAAAGGTAAACGAATCACAAGTCGCCAGATTTTGCACTCAACACTGACTGTAAACCATAGAGGGAGCCTCTTGCTACCACATTTTCCTGTCTCTTCTGCAACCATGAGAATTCTGTGGTCGTCAAGTTAGACAAGAAGCTTGGCCTAGGCGATCTATCCTGCAAAGTGTGTGGCCAGAAGTTCCAAACTGGTATCAATTGTGAGTTGATAATCACCCCATGGCATCAGTCCTAACTACTCTGACTAACACAACCTTTCAAAGATCTCTCTGCCCCCGTGGATGTATATTCAGATTGGGTAGACGCATGTGATGCAGTTGCAAAGGACACAGCCAACCAATATGACGCACCGAACCCGAGCCAACAAAGGGGAATCAGCAAGCAGGGTATTCCAGAAGAGACTGGACAGGGCGAGGGCTATGATGATGAGTACTGATCATGGGATGACGGCGAACGGCGCATTAAGGCACGATATCAACAATAATTGAGTTGTGAAGTTCTTGTATGTACATGGTATTTGATATTCTTGCGACGTATTCTTGTTGCTATATGCTTATCATATCTTCCAAACTCCAAGAAGTGTCTCACCCATCTAGACCTCTACCCCACTACCGGGCATCAAGTCAACTCTGAGTAGGCGACTTGTATGGCGAAGTGGAAGTGCCTTACGGCAACTGGAACAGACCAAACAATGGATGGATAATGGAACACCGAATTACTCAGAATTTCCAGGTGACCTTGTGACCACTGATGTTCCTTTCAACGTGGTAGGGAACAACAATATTACATAGAGTAATATCTATCGCCGAAATCTCCCAGGCCGGGGATAATATACCTATCAGTCAGTCAGCATGGCAATTGCAACATCCAAGGGGTGTGATATTCTCACTTTTTCTCATCTAATCCTTGATCAATGAAAGAGGTCACGACGCGGAGCTTAGGGAATCTCTCCGCAAACTCAGCAACACCAGACGGGCTGGCAATGAGGTTAAGGAATAGGATCCGGTGTTCAGGAACGCCTCTCTCGATCAGTGTCTCCACGGCCAGAGTTGCAGAACCACCTGGGAAAAAGAAAAATCAGCTGGGTGGCCATGGGCATTGTAGACTAAGCTCAACTCACCAGTTGCAAACATGGGATCGAGGAGAAGGACCCATCGATCAGCAATGTCAGTAGGGAGCTTATCGTAAAACAGTTTGGGCATACAAGTCTCCTCGTCCCGCTGGATGAGGATTTTCCCAATGCGAACAGATCGGCAGCAGTCGCGCAATCCTTGTTCCATGGCCTCGCCTGCGCGCATAATAGAGACACCGCAGATCTTTCCTTCGAATTTGACACCAAGGTAGGACCGTCCAACGGGGGTAGTGATGGACTGTTCAACAACAGGGAGGTGGTTCAAGCCTTCCTCCACCAGCAACCGAATGATGCGGTTAGAATAGAAGATGAAATCGGCACGGCTGGTTCTCTTGTCCCTAATCATCCTGTTTGTGGTACAAAATATGAGTCTAGTGTTACTTTCCACGCAGAGAATGGGTCCTCACGTCAAGAGAGCAATCAACTGAGGTGTTTGAGGTAGCACGTGGACATTCTCGTAGGAGACTTCCTTTGAGACTGTCGCAGTGGGCTTCTCACCATCGGGCCTATACAGAGGACCAACACCCTGCGCAGGAGAAGGACCGCTCTCTGGTTTGCTAGCCATTATTTTGCTGCGTCCTAGGATGTGTCGGTGTGTGGGTCGTACTAGGGAAAGAGAGAAAAAGAGATGTTAGAATATGAAAGTGCCGGAAGTTCACCTGAGACAGTGGAAGTACCTTTAAAAGGACAAGAGTCCAGAGAGGGGTATAGTATAAAGATAGGGCCTTTGGATGTCTCAAGGCCGAAAGCGGGGAAGTATGTAGGGTTTTCCTCTTATCTTTCTGTTCTATATCTGGAGGCTATACCGCAGTGGGTGATTCTGCCCCATCTCACCCCCCTCCGCCTCTTATCACTTGCATCATCTCCTCAATCAGACCTCGGATGTCATTTGTTTCATTAATCTTCTCAAAGAAATTGGTAATTTACACATTCATTGCCAATTACCTAGGGGTCACTCCTTTGATGACTGCGCCACACCCTTTGAGCGTGTGTAAGCTCCATTGAACGCCGCAAGGACATGGATTCGTCTCAAGAAACGACTACGTTTTACTCAATGCTTTAATCCAATTGCTCCTCAACATACCTTGATTGCTCTTTGAGAACCAGATTTTCTAATCGAATTCATCAAACAACGCGTGCGCATCTACTTTTGCCCATTTTCTGAACTGAAGATGGATAACTCACAACCTCGGAATCGACGACTCGTAACCTATGGCTCTGCTGCCAAAAGTCAACCTCCGCTGAATCCCGAACAACCGATGCGCTCATCTGCCGCTAGAACAACTCCTAAAGAAATGCCTTTGCCAAGCTCCTCACGTCTCTCGCGGTCGTTCTACACCAGATTACAGCGCGACAAGAATGGAGATAAACAACCGTCTGAATCGGTGGAAACGACCAAGACTCGAGGTCTTACCCAACAAAAACCCATCGCAGAATCTAATGTGTATGACTTTCCCTCTTCAGACGACGAACATATGTCCATGGTTCAGAGAAAGCGAAGGCGATGTAGCCCCGATGGAAACAAGGCCGTTCCTGCGACTAAGCGATCTGCGAAGCCAAGCGACACAGAGAATGGAGATCGTAACGTGTCGCCACAAACGAGGAAGAAGGTGCCCGGTGGAAACAAGGTCGTTCCTGCGACTAACCGATCCGTGAAGCCAAGCGAGGCAGAGAGTGGACATCGTGGCGTTTCACCACAAATGGGAAAGAGGGTGCTCGGTGGCCGGAGGTTATTGACCAAAAAGCCAGAAGTCGGTCAGCAGACAAGCCCCATGAGATCAACATCATATCCAAGGACCGGGAGATCCGCGCGGAGCCCGACTAAAGTATCTACTCCCGAGCATGAAATGAGACTATCAGCCGAGGAGAGCCCCGGAAATGCAGAGTTCATGTCAAATAGCTCGCCGGACATCAACCAGGGCTATGCCACTAAAGCGAACATCACCCCTGGTCGAAGGAGACTGATTGACTCGCTCGGGATCACGGAACACACGGTTGAAACATCTCCAGCGGTTGAAACATCAGCAGAGAGTCCCGCCGATAGTCAGCAGTCCCCGAATCCAATCCCGCCCGACCGAGCTTCGCCAAATGCGGTTGTGAATGAGTGTCCTGCCGAAAGCCACATCCAAGACTCCCCTGCCTCAGTTCCATCTCATTTGCGAGGTTCCCGCGTCACCTATGCACGTCAGCGTTCCTTTTTAGATGACATGATTATGGAGGACCTTTCGACACACAATGATTCCTCTGGTCCAAAGCACCGCTCTCAATCTGTCCAACGTCAGTTGAATTACCAGGCTACTTCCACTGCCCGTTTAATCGTGCCAAATGAGGATACGAATGAGGATGGATCTGTTCGAAGTATTCACGAACTCAGACAAGCTGGGGGAAACGCTCGTTACCGAGGTGCCGTCGAATCTATCTTCGAGGATATCGAAGATCCGCAAAACTCATTGTCGGGTCGATGTAATGCCTTCCTCCAATTGTGTGGCAAACTTCTGGATACTGGGCTCAAACGGCGATTTGTCGAATGCAATTTTGACAAAAGGCTTGTGGATTGTCTGTCCATGAACCTCCAGGTGGTCCCCACTATTCTGGCTTTCTGTGCCTATGCACTGGCATCATCAGATGGACATATGTCTTATGTTCTTGCAACTTCCGCATGGCCTAAGCTTCTAGATGCCTCGCCTGCTTTATTGGACATGCAAGATGACATACCGGTGACCGCAAGAGCTCAAGCCAGCGGCCTTTCTCGGCCCTTGCAAAAGACCCTTCAGAACACCATTCCACAGATAGTTGCCATGCTGTTCCCCAATACTGCATTGTCGAAACTATCCCCATGTACTCTGGCATTGTATTGCCTGAGGTCGACGATTTCCACGATGCAAATCAAAGGCGAGAACCCTAACCTCTCCACATCTCTTCTGAAACCGTTGGTTCAAGCGCTCGTGTCCGAAAGCCAACGTTGTGTTGCATTGGAAAAAATACTCCCAGAGAGCTCTCAGATACTGTGTATGGGATTTTCAGTCTTGGAAGCTTCTACTGCATTGGCTGAGTCGCTCAAAAAAGAACATTGGGACATCCTAGACCCGCTCTCTGAGCTCCACAGCCTGCTCCGTCTGGAGTCAGGCACTGCCAGCCAAATACAACCTCTTTACATTCGACTTATCTTGAATGTCACCAACAGCAACCCCCCTCTCTGTGATAGATTTGCAAACCCGGAGATGGTCGGTGGACTGGTCCACATTGTCTCTGAAAATTTTGGTGATTTGACGGAAGATGCGCTCGGAAAAGCAAATAATTCGCTGGACAGCGTGATATTGGCGCTCGGCGCACTTATCAATCTGACTGAACAGAGTGAAGCATCTAGATCGATTTTTCTTCACTCTGCTGGCTCCTCAAAGCATTTCCTTGATCAACTCTTGCATTTGTTCATGACTCATGTAGAGTCCATCTCCACGGTAAGTTTTCGGTTTTAAGGTCCCCATTTTCACCGACGCATTGGACTAACTGGGGCTACCTAGGCTCATTCGGTCTTGGAAGTACACCACAACGTTGCTGTGGGATATTTGGCCGTCCTTTTACTAACACTGAGTTTGGATCCTGAGACTCGGTCCAAAATCAAGAGCTCACTCGCTCCCAACGGATTAACACCGGTGATATCTACCGTTGATGAATTCCTGCAATACCATCAGAAGATCGAACAAGAAATCTCCACTTTTCCAACACAGGGACAGCCAGCGAGTGGGTTCCTGTCCAGATTACAAGAACTTATCACTCGGATTCGACTGGCAGAGCAATGATGAGCATCCTGTGCTACCTTACATGTGTCGCTTGACATGCCAGATAAGTGCGCGCTTAGTCTTTTTTCTACCGGCGATTTTCTAGACCCGAAGACATGAAGTCCTTGGTCTGTTGGCAGCTTTTGATACCCCCCTTTTCTCGTCAATTTTAATTGAACCATTTACGCTAGAATTAGAATGTTCCACAGTCATATCCACCTGGGCAGATGTCTACCACTTATCAAGATCGTCATAAAATAATGAACCTCATGTCAAACTAGACCTCAATGTTTAGAAAATTGGGATTTATTAATTTCTGTAATGCATTGCATTTTATGACAAATAACAAATGGATTATCACAGAACGTACCTATACGTAGGCAATTATTTATAGAGCGCCCAGCCCTGCCCAGGTGGAGCTGGAGAAACTGCCGTTTGCATTGTTTGCAGGTTACAAGGAGTTGAAGCTCCGCATGCTTCGAGGGATTTGCCACCCCCCGACGACCTCGTTTCTGAACAGGTGCCCTTTTGTCTCTTGAATAACTCGTTGATTCAGTTCCATCATTCAAAAGATACCACCTACCTGACCTTATCATCATCATTATCTCCCATTTACATTGGCGGTTTAGCTGAGTCTTACCGCACTACACAAGATGCCTTCCGCGCCTAAGCAGAGAAAGATCGCAATCGTTGGCAGTCGCTCCGTGGGTATGGGCCATTTTTATAACCCAAGGCGTTATAATTGCGAAGAACTAACACGTATCATTTAACAGGCAAATCATCTCTCACCGTTCGCTTTGTCGAGCACCACTTCGTGGAAAGCTATTACCCTACAATTGAGAACACATTCAGCCGGATTATCAAGCACAATGGCCAGGATTACGCAACTGAGATCGTCGACACTGCGGGACAAGTAGGTGATCCCTATGCGAGATGACCGTTTGGTTACTGAGACCATTTCTACAGGACGAATATAGTATCTTGAACTCCAAGCATTTCATTGGGATTCATGGATATATCATTGTTTACTCAGTGACATCACGCCAGTCATTTGATATGGTGCGGGTGATTCGCGACAAGATCCTGAACCACCTCGTCAGTTACCGTCCTTCCCATGGCTAGTACTCACGAACCAGCATCTAATCTTTCCTATAGGGAGCGGATGATGTACCTCTTGTCATAGTAGGAAACAAGAGTGATCTCAAGCCCGATCACCGCCAAGTCACCCTCGATGACGGACGACAATTAGCGGAGGAGCTCAACTGCGCTTTCACCGAGGCTAGTGCCTTCCTTGATTTCAATGTTGCGAAAGCCTTTGATCTCATGATAGGAGAGGTTGAGAAGTCTCAAAATCCATCACAACCAACTGGAAACAACAAGTGCGCTTTGATGTAATATGAGGTCGTCTACTGGAACGCGTGTGTTTCTCCCGGGGATGGTAAGCGAAGCCATCTCTAGGTCTCTGGATCTTAAGTCAAGAAACATCAAACATCTCTTTTGTTGGAGCTGACAACACTATACTTTGCTCTTTTGATGTCCACTCAATTCAGATCTACGGATGTCTTGTTTGCTGACTCAATTATTGACTTAGAGATCATCGCCAATTTGATAACACCAACTTGATGGCTTCTCGATGCCCTCATTCTTTTTGGCTCTATTTCTATTTTGTCTTTCTGGTGGAACCATTGGGGTTTTTGCATGAATAATGAGTTTTAGGGTCGAATTCGGGAACATGGATCGGTACCAAGCATAGAGTAATGAATCTCAATTTAAACAGGCTTCTGTAAGTACATAATATATGCGAAGTGTTAAAATTAAACTGATCTATAGAAATATCCGTGGCCATAACTCTAGCTTATTTGGAAGTAAAGACCTTCCGGAGCTCTGGAGCGCCTTATCGATTAAGTAATGTAACCCCCTCGAAGCCCAAGTGCGTGTATCCACGCACTTTGATTTTCCTCGTTTTTACCCCTCCACAATTTGAGTCACCCCTCTACCACTTGGACTCCCCGGAACCCTTAAAATCTCCAATCGTCAATATGTTGGACCTAGCCGACTTTGTCACCGAGCGCGGTGGTGATCTCAAGAAGATCAAGGAGAGCCAGCAGAAACGATTCGCTCCGGAGGAGACCGTTGATGAAGTTGTCGCGCTCTATGAAGAGGCACGACGCGGTATGGATTCATTTCTTTTAGGGTTGGCGCGATCTTACTGATAGGTATAGCCCGATACGATGTCACACAGATGGGCTCTCAGATCAATGGAGTCCAGAAGGCAATTGGAATGAAGAAGAAGGTAGACATGTCCCGGCCATTCTAGTTGGATGTGGAGATGCTTATCCGTTCTCAGAACAAGGAAGACGCAACCGAATTGCTCGCACAAAAGGCGGAACTCGAGACAAAGAAGAAGGAGCTTGAGGAAGCTGCTGTCGCCAAGGAGGTTCAACGCGACCGAAAGATTCGCACCATTGGAAACTACGTCCACGAATCCGTGCCTGTGAGCAACGATGAGGTATGAATCTTTCAAGTCGCGTGAGGATCGAATGCGCCATGAGACTAACAAATGATTTTCTGGCTACAGGCAGACAACAAGCTGATCAAGACATGGACCCCCGAAAACGCCGAAATGCAGAAGCCAGGTTGCCTCTCCCACCACGAAGTGTTGACTCGTCTCGATGGATATGACCCGGAGCGTGGTGTCAAGATTGTTGGCCACCGTGGATACTGCTTGACTGGATACGGTCTTTTCCTCAACTTGGCTCTGATCAACTATGGTCTGGAGTTCCTCTTCAACAAGGGCTACACTCCCAACCAGCCTCCTCAATTCATGCTCAAGGATCTCATGGCGAAGACCGCGCAGCTCGAGCAATTCGACGAGGAATTGTATAAGGTTACTGAGAGCGAGGACAAGTCCACCGACAAGTACCTCATTGCTACCTCCGAACAACCATTGTCTGCCCTGCACGACAGCGAGTGGCTCCAGGACAAGGATCTTCCCATCAAGTAAGACCCCCTTGTCACCCAGTATTAAGTTGTTTTGCTGATCAGAAAAATAGGTATGCCGGTTACAGCACATGCTACCGTAAGGAGGCTGGATCTCACGGTAAGGATGCCTGGGGCATCTTCCGTGTTCACCAGTTCGAGAAGGTTAGTATAGATCCGAATGCACTGGATATTTTCGCGTTCTAACCCCATGCAGATCGAGCAGTTTGTCCTTACCAAACCCGAGGATTCATGGCAAGCCTTTGAGGACATGATGAACACTTCCGAAGAATTCTACCAGTCCCTAAAACTCCCTTACAACATTGTCGCCATTGTCTCCGGCGCCTTGAACAACGCGGCATCCAAGAAGTACGACTTGGAGGCTTGGTTCCCATTCCAGCAGGAGTACAAGGAGCTTGTCTCCTGCTCCAACTGTACCGATTACCAGTCCCGAGCTCTGGAGATCCGTTACGGCGTGAAGAAGGCCACCGATCTGAAGAAGACTTATGTTCACGCGCTGAACTCCACTCTGTGCGCAACCGAGCGTACCCTCTGCTGTCTGCTTGAGAACTACCAGAAAGAAGACGTAAGTGAAAAGTTTATTGGTGATTCTGATAGTAGCTAACTATTATTTAGGGTATCGAGGTCCCAGAGGTCCTGCGTAAATACATTCCCGGTGCTCCCGAGTTCCTCCCTTACACCAAGGAACTTCCCAAGGATAGCACATCTACCAAGGCCAAGGGGAAGGCCCAGAAGGGCACTGATGATGCCACCAAAAAGATGCAAGGTCTTCAGGTTTAAGGAGATATCCCACGATGTACCTTGAGATACAAATTACGAATTACAATGGCTTAGTTCATGGTTTATAGGCATATGTACAAAAGAATAGCCAGCTGCTCATGCGGCCTCTATCCTTTACGACGTAGGACTTTGATAATCTGATCATCTATTTGGCTCTAGATATATTAGGGACGTTTTATTCAAGATAACACTGACGTTCTTTTAGATACTTGTCCCGGTTTTAGTGTTCTAGATACTCAGTAGAAGTGCTGGAGCATCATCCCAAATATGCTTGCTTGATTGCTTGTTTGCTACAGATTGAGCCTTTGTTTAGATGGTTTTAACGGGGTATATAAACCCCTGAATTTCTAGTTACAATACATCATGATTCTTCTTCTGCTTTCTCCCCTACTTAGTAGTGATCTATACAACAAGAAGCATCTTGGTTGGTCATTTAGACCTACACGTTATAGTCAAGCCGTTAAGGCCAAAGTGAAGGTTGAATAAGTGAAGTACTGTCACCATTGAGAATCTATTCAGGGTGTACTCAATTGGAAGGAGCATTGGAAGGCTTTGTTTGCTTTTGCTCAAAAGGGAAGGCACCAGCCCCGTGAATGTTAAAATTTCTCCTCTTCCCTCTTTTCCCTCTTTTCCCTCTTTTCCCTCTTTCGATCTTTCTCTTCTCTCTTCTTTGCATTTTCTCACCTTTCAAATTTCGAACTGCCAGTCACTCGAGATGTCTAGCAAAAGCTACAGCAGCAACACTTCAGAGACCACCAGTTGGATTACGGATGCTCAGGATCTAAAGAAGACCATTCCGCTTTTTGTGATCCTTTACACCCTGTACCTAACGGGACAGATTCTGCTTGGTTGGGTGAGAAACAAGGAGAGGCTCCAACAGATACAAACAGAGTAAGATTCATCGGTCCCCTTCCCCTACACCGAGAGCAGTCACGAGGACATTGCTCAGACCTTTTAATGCCAGACAAATACTAATAGCCAATATAGGGGGAATGCCAAATGCACCTTGTGCATTGAGATCGAAACCCGAAACCGGGAGCTCGAGGTACGGATTCAGATTTCTGAGGGCAAAGTCAGAACTGCCAATTACCGCGCTGAACAATTTATGCTGAAGATGCTAAGCGCAAACCGGCGAGCTGCCAAGGCCGAGGAGCTCCAACGGGATGAGAAATCTCGTTGAGAGAGATTCATCTTTCCTTGCAGGGATGGCTGGCTTTGGTTTAACCTGTTCCTGGTGAGTTGACAAACTTGGCTAATCTTGAAGAAACGGCCGGTTTCGGCTTGGCCTGTTTCTAATAGAATGTCATTATCCTCCTGCGTGTTTTTGTTGCTTTGTCCATCCTTATAAGGACGCCTGGCTTCGGGCGTGGCCTGTTCTTGATGGGTTATTTCCGGCCTTCATTTGGCCGGGGTCTTCCAGGACAACTGGGGGAGTCTGTCCTGGAAGATCCAACAGCTACGAGCTTGGACCTCTACGTGGTGCTGTTGACTAGTAGCCATCTGGCGAAGCCAACACAAGCTCAAACCACCCATCTTTCCTGAACCTCTTTGCAATATCCTGTTCTACACTAAGAACTGTTTCTAGAAAAGCAAAGAGTTGGATCTCAAGGGTTGCTGTAAGCATGGAACCGGTTGATACATGACTCTGTTGCTGACACTCTCTCAACAGTGATTGCGTGTTATATCTTTCTCACCCTTTCTCTTACTCTGTCGATCTACCTCTACTCGCTACCGAGATATTGCTCCACCTTTACCTTCCAACCCTGGTCTGATCCATCCCTCTGCAGTGGGGTGATTACAGGGCTTGACGTGGTCAGATTGAAACACTCCACTGCCGATTCAGTCCGTCTACCTGGTATTTGCCGCCATCTACACATGAAATGATTTCTTGTACTATGCTCTTGGCAGGAGAAAGTGACCCAGGTTACCCTGTTCGGTGATGAATTCCCTGATGCTACTGTTTATTAGAAATGTCTGATCGTCTGGAGGGCAGAGAAGAATGGCACAGACGTGCCTTGGAACTCCCTTCGACCGAGCCCGCACGCAGCATGAACTCGCAGCCGCAACACCTATCGGTGATGAGGATAATCAAGACGCCCTCACTGGCCAAAGACCGTTGAATGACGAAAACATGGACTGAGAAATAAATGATATGGGCACAAAACAGAAAAGAATTTCCTATTTTATTATTTTCTCAAATGGTGGCTGCCGCTCTTTCTAAATGGCGTCACCGGGGACCTTGACGACGCTTTTTGTGCGGGCATTGTTAGGGACTCGTCACCTGAAACTCCCCTCGACGCTTCATGCAGTTATCCGCCACCAGATAGTTAGTTTAGGAACGGCATCTGTTTTCTATCTCCCGTGACAAAACCCGCTGATTCTTGGAGTAGGGCTATTTTGATCACCTGATGCCATTCAGGAAAGGATATACCACCTGCCAGCTTATGGACTCTGCAGAGAAGACAAAGGAAAAAGAATACCGTGAATTGAGTTGAGCTACTGACAACACGTAAAAGAGGAAAAAGGAATAACCCCTATTTCAGCTCTATTTCAGCTGAGAAAAAAAGGATCCTATCTGTCTCAACAACGTATTCGGCAAGCGAGTGGCCGCGTCAATTAATTTAACCCCTTCTTTTTCAACCACCTACTATGCCACCAATTCGCTCTCAAAGCTCTAAAGATCTAACTAAGCAAGAGGGTAGGATCTTACTAGCTATCTAGGCTATTAATAATCAAGAAATCAACTCTATTGCTCTTACTACGTATATATTTAATATCCCGCGTATAACTCTCCGCCGCCGAATTAATAGAATATAATACCGCGCGAATTCTCGCGTAAATTTATCTAAATTGACTAAAATTAAAGAGGAATCTCTTATAAAATAGATTCCTCTATAGATCTACGTAGAGTAGCCCCCTAGCCCTCTATAGTACGAGAAATAGCGGATCTTCTTCTTGACGAGTCCTACTGAGGTATCAAGGAACAGCCCAGGTAGAGCGCCGAATAGCTCTATACCGGGGTATTGAACTACTTATGGGTGTTGTCAAGTTATAACCAAGTAAAGTCTCTCCGAGATTCCAAAATGTAAATACAAGAACAAGCACTAGAACAAGAATAACAAGAACAACATGAACAAGAAGAACAAGAACAAAAACAAAACAACCTCCCTCCACCTTACATCTTCACCCAGTTTTCTTCCTTCGTCTCACCTCGCTGAGGTTCTCGGAGAGAAGCAAAAACGGTCAAAAAGCCCCAGAGGAACGCCCAAAAAAATCCACTCTTCGTCCCCTTCATATGCCGTTTTCATTCAGCTCACCTCGCTAAGGTTCTCGGAGTGAAGGAAACGGACAAAACAACCGAGGAACGCCGTTGACTCAACAACCCTTCATGCCACCGGGGCAACCACCGGGGCACTCCTAACATCGAGGACCTTCTTGCAACCATGGCCGACATTGCGCACAGTTGTAGTGGTGGCGGAGACCGCAGCAGGGTCCCGCTTCTTGGGGCGGAGGGAGGAGGGTCGTGTATCCCGGATCGGGATAAACTTCACCTCGTCGCCAGCCAGGCTGGCAGGGTCGGGCGGGGTCACATTAGGACCAGTGGAGTGGAGTATAACGGGGAGGGGGCGGCCGGGTTTATCTTCAACATGATCCACAATTGTCAGCGTTTACTACTAGAGCGTAGGGGCAATGATAAGGCTCTTGAGCCGTAACTTACCAACTGCCCGCCTCTCCCGCATACGGGCGACTAAATATGCCACCCGACACATAGCCCTCTCATTGGTTCATATTGCCAAGCAATAATTTAGATCCATACCATGTTGAATCTATAGTTATACAATTAGCGTAGTACTTTATATAGTATTTTTATAAATG
>LACB01000272.1:0-36903 GCA_030142185.1 Penicillium thymicola
AATCTAGGTATTTAGGCATTATAAGGCATCATCTAGGTTCAATATTACTACTAACTATATAACTAGTTATGTTAATTCCGAGGTTAGTTTTTGTAAAGTGGGAGTGAGTCTAAGTTACTGCCAGGCAATATAAACCAATGAGACAGTTATGTGACGGTGATCCCTATAATCGCCCGTACACGGGTGTAAAAATTCATTATTCATTATTCGCTCTTCCTTTTGCTCTATCTTCTAGGTAGTCACTAACTTACGACAGAAGAAGATAACTAGATACATTGATTTGATGTAGGGACAGCCGAACTAAGCAAGTTTAGCCTATCTGCCCGAGGCGTAAAATTATGCCGGGCGGAGGCTAGAGATTACTCAGCAATTCCCAAAGAGGTTAGTCTGCACCACTATATGAACTGAAATTTCGGCAGGACACTTTTCTCTCTCCATACCACTCCCGGTGTTCTGCACAGAACGGGTTACTTTACTATGGTAGCCTGGTCTTCATTGACGTGGTCCTTCACTGGACTTCGTTTGGGGGTGGTAGATAAGATTTCTTGTCACTCTGTATCTGCTGCTCTTGATGGAGACATTTGATGGAAGCGGTTCGTTTTGTAGTGATACATCCATAATCTCATTATTAGAGTGGTACCATGTCCTGCCACTCTGATATTGTAGTTTGTAGAGTCCAGAAGGCTTGCATAGAGCACCTTCAGACAACAGCAAGACAATGCTACCCCGGTATGACTTGGGCCGGGCGCGCCGAAGGTTGTTCCTGCAACCTGTATCGCAGATGGAATCTAAACTCCCCAAATTGGGCAACACCTGGTTTTACCCGGATGAGATACTTGACGTGCATAATCCTCCGTCGTAATCCGATGGAATAAGCTGCACCACGCAACTCTCACTCCTGTGTGCCTTCTTCGACTACCCGAGCGCGAATGATCTTCAGCTCATCCACTGGCTTGTCCTCCACACCAGTTTTGACCAGTCCCATACGCTGGATCACCCTCATGCCACTTTTCACTCTGCCGAAAATCGTGTGGTTCCCGTCCAGCCAGGGTGTTGGCGCAAGGGTGATGAAGAACTGACTACCATTGGTATTCGGTCCACTGTTCGCCATGCTCAGAATTCCAGCGCCGGTGTGCTTCAACTCTCCACGAATCTCGTCCTCGAATTTCTCGCCGTAGATGGAACTACCTCCTCGGCCGGTGCCAGTGGGATCGCCAGTTTGGACCATGAAGTCAGGAATGATGCGATGGAAGATGACATTGTTGTAGTAGCCGCGTTCGGCGAGGGTTGAAAAGTTCTTGCATGTCTGAGGAGCAAGAAATTAGTGAGATTTCATTAGAAGCTCTGCGAAACGGCTCATACCTTGGGCGCATGGGTATTGTAAAGCTCCACGGAGAAGGAGCCCTGCGATGGGTTAGTGAGTGACCTTGAGAGAACAACGAGGCGCTAATTACCATGGATGTGTCAAAAGCCACCTCAGTTGTCATGATGAATATGTGAGTGTAGAAACGTGAATAAAAGAGCCGAAAAAACAGTCTAGAGTTGCAAGAAGCGGAATCAACCAACGTTACGGAGGTGCTCAGCGACCATGCGAGTCTCAATTCCCATTGGGTCAATTTGTCTGGCAGAATATCAGTACCGCCCTAGCTATATTCAGACAATAATCACACCATAACAATTATTATAGTTCCAGAAAGGGAAATAATGCGGAAATGCAATATGGGTTGTAATAAATGGTGGAGAGACACAGAGGATAAAGAGCTATATTATTTAGGGTGTTATGGAATCAAGCCGGCTCTTGGTTTGTGTACATGATGGGTCGTCGGGTCCATCACAGAGTGAATGAAAGTGGATTAAAGTCAATAAACCAAAAAAAAAAGGAATGAATCAGACCATAATGGCCAGGAGCTTAGAAATAAAAATGAGATAAATGGATAATGTACAAACTACCTACAACGCAGCCCTAGAGGTTATGTAGATGTGAGCGGAAAGCGGTGAATTAAATTATGCTGTGGTCACTAAGCTCCTCCGTGCACCGGGAAGCTTCCCTGAAGGTTAACAGGTTACCTTAAAGAATCTCCCACACTACTAACCCTTTGTGGCCATTATGGTCTGATTCATTCCTTTTTTTTTTTGGTTTATTGACTTTAATCCACTTTCATTCACTCTGTGATTACAGTCTACAATTTCCTGTCCACCATGGCCGACGTCAGCCCTGTCGCCGAGCTTCTTGGACAAGCCCTCTACCACTTCGACCGTCTGAGGCCACTTCTTCCAACTTACGGACACCTGATTGTTTCCGCTCTTTTTCCAATTTGGATAGGCGCACATGCATCTTTGACAAGACCTTCCTCCGCTGCCAAACCTTCGAAGAAAAAAGCCGACAAGGATAAAGATGAATATGACACGGACGATGAGGAGGGACATGGCCCTTTGCAAAAGATGGAAGGGCTTGAGCCATCAGATGCCCTGATATTCCCGTTGACTGCGGGGCTCACTCTCGGTGGTTTATACTTGGTGATCAAATGGCTGGAAGATCCAGCCATCTTGAACAAGATCCTTAGCTTCTACTTCTCTCAAATGGGACTCTTCTTTGCTTTTGCATTCTTGAAGGATGCGCTATTGATGATTCGTTCATTTATGTTTCCTAGATATTATTGTCAAAGTGGACAATTGTGGAAAGCGAAACAGTCCGAACGCCTTTTCATGGCATCTGAGGACCATCCAGCCAAGTCAAACTCCGTCCGGCATTCACCTCTCCCTGGGATTTTGGGCCGAGTGCCACTCCCAGGTATGATACTAGGACTGCTTTGGAAGTGCCGAAATGTTTCTTACCAGCGTCTCAAGGTGCGAGCTCACATACGTGGCTTATTTGACTTCAAATGCCTCGTTGGTCTCCTTGATATTATTAGCGGAATCTTTGCATTGTCCGCTGTAGCATACTTTGCATTCGTGGAAAACCCATGGTGGTTGACCAATTTCCTCGGTTTCTGCTTCTGCTATGGCACCCTGCAATTCATGTCTCCCTCCACGTTCTGGACAGGAACCCTGATTATGGGATCCTTATTTTTCTACGATATCTACTTTGTCTTCTTCACGCCGTTGATGGTCACTGTTGCAACCAAGTTGGATGTACCTATCAAGCTCCTGTTCCCTCGCCCGCCCACCTCTCGCGATGCTCCTGGCTCCGTGCCATTGGCTATGCTTGGACTGGGCGACATTGTCATTCCGGGAATGATGGTTGGGCTGGCACTTCGCTTCGATCTATTTCTCTATTACCAGCGGAAGGGTGCTCAAATGGCATGCACTGCAGGGTCAGGTCAGACAACCGTCAAGCCTGAGTATCAGTCGGCAACCAGCGCTTGGGGAGAGCGGTTCTGGGCGCCGTCGGTCAAACCACCCCAGCCGGAACTTCAGCCTCCCTATCACGATGCCCGGCGTTTCCCAAAGATTTACTTCAAAGCTGGTATATTTGGTTATGTTGTTGGAATGGTTACCACCCTCCTTGCCATGCAATATTCAAATCATGCCCAACCAGCTCTTCTCTACCTAGTACCGGGTGTTTTAATATCGCTTTGGGGTACTGCACTTATTCGAGGAGAGATTGACACAATGTGGGACTTCTCTGATGCCGAGGAGGTGGAAATTGAAGAGGAAAAGAAGGAAGACGAAGCCGAGGACAAGCCTTCTGAAGACCAGAAGAGCCTTTTTATGCGCATCTTCACGGGTGATTACCTGCGTGCATCAAAAGACGAGAGTACAACACGGGACGAGAAAACCAGAGAAGAGAAAATTGGTGACACCAAAACCAAAAAAAAACCAACCGAAGAAGGCGGGCGTGATGTCAAAACAAAGAAGCCTAAAAAGGACCGTGACAGTTTGGACCTGATCTCTTTCTCCGTATCAATTCCTCGCAAGTCCAAACGTGAACCACAGACAAGTTTGCCGACAACTTCCACAGAAGAAGAAGATGGAGAGGTGTCTGTTTCCAGGGATGTCAACGGGGATAACGAACCGCCATTGAAGAGAAGGCGACGCAGCATGATGAACAAGAAATCAGCAAATTAGCAATGTCCTCGATTGAGTCTGATGGAACAAATTACTTTGTGGATCGTCAGAATGACAGAGCCACTATTTCGATCTACTCAGATACATAGCTCCATTTAAAAGCAAGATGGTAAGAAATAATTGTAGTGGTATCATTCATTTGTATTGCATATCAATTCGATCAGCATTGATCCAGTATCCGCTTCATTTCATCCCATCTCTGAGCAGAAACATCCACAAGCTGGCGCAGATCATCACTGTCCACAGCCCAACCACCATGCTTCTCCATCTTCACGATGACCGTCTTCCCGTTCTCCTTATCAACAACAACAGAAGCCCGCTCTTGACTCAATCCCTCCTCGTATCCATCCGGATCCGCAAGGATCCACCTTTGCTGTGCACCCTTCTTCTGCTTCTGCTTCTCAGCATCGGGAATGACAACCGCCCTCCAACCAGCAGCGGCATCGCCCTCAAAAGAACAGAACGAGCTAGAAACAGGCAAACCACGCAGAGACAACTTTTGCGCATCGGCAACATCATCCGAGCAAAGGATCGTCTCGTTATCGGCATCCCACCACGCCTTGGGAAGCTTCGTGTCCCGAAGCGCAGCCAAGACCGAGGCCCAGGCCGCGTCGAATGGGTTTCCAGCCAGAGAAATGATCATGACATCAATGTAGAGCACCCAGAATGCCTTAATCTCCCGCTCAGGGCCTCCGCTCTCTTCTATATCCACGTCCATCCCCTCGCCCGCATTACGGAATTCTTCCGAGTCCAGATTCGGTGGCTGATGCCAGATGCGCAAGTCGTCTGCTCGAACGAGGCGGGTAGTGTGCAGGAGAGACAGAATTTGGTGGGAGAGTGACTGAGCCAGCGCAGAAGGTGGTGCGCCGGGTGTAAATCCTGGCGCGCAGCCAGTGCTGAGGGAAAGGTTGGGAACAAGTAGGTTCAGATCTTGGATGTGGCCTTTATCTTCCTCATCTTGGGACTCTGAGACTCCTGCTTCATTTGACTTGTCGAAATTTTGCTCCGATGAGGCCTGCAACACACTCCAGGAAGCGATGTCCTTGGTGTGTAGGATCTCTGCGCGAACGCCGCAGACAGCGGCTGTGTCGCCAATTCGTACGACTGCGCTGCCGTTTGTGTGAGTTAGAGAGCCAGAATTGGCAGATGTGACACGGAATTGTGAGGCGGAACGACCGTTCGCACGGATTGAGGGCTGATTGCTCGCTGGTGGAGGAGAGAGGTGGGCGAGAAGGTAGGCATGGGGTTGGAGGCGGGCGAACTGAGACGGTGGAAGGGATAATGATGGAGGGATCGGGTTACTGGCTGTAGTGGAGGACGCCATAACTAAAGAGAAAGTCTCAACTTGTGCCAAAGACTAATATGGAAATGATTGAAGATGCAGAAAAAGCCGACGAGTATGGGACGGCAGAATAATTTCCTATCGAAGGCGGTCGAAGCTGTCACTGATGCCCCAGGCAGAAATTGGAGTTATCTGCCAAGACTTTCGCGGGGCCTCGTGTTGTACACCAGTGTCTCACAGCCCTGGGGCAACCACCTGATTTTCTAAGTATTTTTCATTGTTGGAATGTAAATTCCTTTACGAAGTACAACGTATACCGGGGTACTTAAGATTTTCTAAGATTTCAAGGCTGGATATGACACGACAGTTGTCTGCTGTATACCGCGGGATGAAATCATGGCCGTTATGCAGGAACCGATGAAAGACCTTAGCTTCAAAGTCGAATTGACTCCTTTGATTTGATTGTCTAGGTAAGCATGATGCTATCTTACTGTGGATGTCATCGTCCGGGGAACTACTCCGTACAGTTTGCTACTTGTTGCTATCCGCTTCGGCTACTAAACCCCCATACATAGGTAAACTCTGCATAGACAGCTTCTTCGACTTCTTCACGCTATAGTTAGCCTTTTCATGAAGCCGCAGACACCAACCTAGATACTCGAACCTATTATACATACATATTTCCTATGTGACGATTCCCGTAATTTCGGCCGGCACGACTTAGCCGGAGGTTATGAACTACATTATAGTTCAAACATAAACATTAATGAGAGAATGAGAGAATAAAATGATAACCTGAGTGTTCTGCATCTTCCCCACCACGCTAATGCAGCTCGATCACCCCCAGTCACTCTGCTGCTAATATCGCCGCCTGTGATTGGGCTTCAAAGCGCTTACCCGTCACATATCACTGCAATATCTCTCCGCATGCACTCCGATCACTACCACCATGGCGATACGCCTGTACTTTGATCAATCGGTCTGCAATCGCCGTATTCCATTGGCTCAATGTCTGACCAGCCACAATCTTCCGCTGTTGGGCTTATGCTATCACATTGCCGAGACTGCAAGCTTGTGTGACTCCCCATTTCCATTTTCCCATACATTTAGATCGGATGTTCAGTCGGAATTTCCTTGTCCACTTCTTGACTTTGATGAAATCAGATATTTATGGGCCTAGTAAAGATATGAGCTCAGTCCAACTATAGTACAAGAGAGGAAGCCTCTTTGCGCGTGGGTGATACCTAAAGGTAGGTTACTCCCTGCAAAGACTGCTTGCGAGAGATCTAACTAGAAGAAATCACAGAGAACTACCACTAGTGCTGCACTTCAGAATGTTGAGCTCCATCGTTTCCATCGCCAAGCGCATCCATGTCCCGATCACGGCATCGACGACTGCGGCCGAGGCGGCAGAGATGCAGCGAGATCCATGGTCAAAGTCAGCAAAATATGGTGTAGGATTTGTCTATTTTGCCGTCGTACTGCTGATAATCACGACGTTCGTCCGATGCTGGCATAAATGGGGCGACAAGATGCGGATCGCCCTCTATAAAGAAAACCGACCAGAGATCTTTCGCGACGACTCAGTGCCAGACGAGTATGAGCTCCCGAGTGCAGGCACTGATGCTTCCAACGCCCATTTTTTCCCATCACCTACCGCAGTCTCTCCACCTAAGAGGCAAGAATCGATTCTTGCTAGGATAGTTCCCTTGAACAAGGCAATTGCTTTTACGAGATGGATCTTCTACCGACCAGTTCCCGTACTGAGAGTTGGGAAGATAGAGCTTATTTTCCCGTCTTTGGGAGTTACAGCGATTGTCCTGATTGCATTTACATTCGTCACATTATACTGTTTCGTGCCACAGCCCTTATACTACTGGTCAATTGCGCTGGGGTCCCCGCCGCTGGCTATTCGGGCTGGCATGCTCGCAGTAGCTATGATCCCGTGGATTGTCGCACTCAGCACCAAGGCGAATTTTATTACTATGATGACTGGCCTTAGTCCTGAACGGCTGAATGGACTGCACCGCTGGTTAGCCTATATCTGCCTCTTCCTCAGTTTGATTCACATGGTCCCATTTTACATCACTCCAATCTGGGAAGATGGCGCTTTGGTCAACTACAGCATAGGCATCCCACCGCACGCCTATGTATACGGGACTGGAATTGCGGCGCTAGTTCCTCTGCTTGTGTTGTGTATCCATTCTCTTCCAATCTTCCGCAATTGGATGTATGAGCTTTTTGTTTTTGTTCATATCCCAGTCTCGTACATCTTTGTGGCGATGCTCTTCTGGCACACGAGGAACTATCTGTCATCATGGGCCTATCTTTTCACAACCCTTGCCATTTGGGTCATCTCATATACCATCCGGCTGTTCTACTTGAATTGGACACACCCTTTGCGGTCGTCGTTTTTGATCGGAGAAGAGTCAGCCATAACCCTTCTTCCGCAAAATGCGATCAAAATTACCATTCCCACCAAAATGCGTTGGAGGCCCGGTCAATATGTCTACCTGCGTCTACCAAGGATTTCTGTGATCCAGAGCCACCCTTTCACGATTGCCTCTCTTTGCAGCGACGACTTCCCATCTGCATATGGTGAAAAGTATCGTGACATGACACTCGTTTTCCGGCCATTCCATGGTTTCACACGCGAGGTATTTCAGAAGACGTTGGAACATGGCCCCTACAAAATATACAGCGCATTTGTAGAAGGACCTTATGGAGGTATGCAACGCGAGATGGCTGCCTTCGATGACGTGGTCTTTTTTGCTGGAGGAAGTGGTATTACCGCCATTGCAAGTCAATTGCTTGACCTCATCAAGAAGATTCGAGATGGCAAGGCTATCACCAAGTCGGTCAAAGTCATTTGGGCGCTCAAGAGCCCCGAAACGATGGAATGGTTCCAAGAAGAACTACGAATCTGCCGTGACTACGCACCTTCGAACATCGTGAGCTGTCATTTCTTCCTCACCAGCGTGAAGCAAGATGATCGAGTTGGACGGGATACGGTACAGGAGAAGATATACGGTATGCTCCAGGGTATTGACAAGCGGAACTCGACTTATATACGGGATGAAGCTGCCGGCAACCCCGATATAGAAAAGGAATTGCGCCGTGAGAACGAAGACGGTATCGCTGCTCTTCCTAACGCGTACACGGCCACCCATACGTCGAATACCCGCCAATACTACCAGCCTGCCATAACTTCCTATGGTCCCGCTGCTTCAGACGGCTATGGCACACCACACTTCGGATTCGGTGCACCTCAATCTGTGCCACAAAGGCCACCACCAGTGCCTGCACCACGGTTTGCTTATTATCAGCCATATGGACGCGATAACTGGCGGACTGATTACTTCCGCCCGGACATTACTGAGATGGTCAATGAGTTTTCCAAAACCTTTGGTCGCCGTGCGTGTGTTTTCGTCTGCGGTCCACCAAGCATGCGGGTTGAAGTCGCCAACGCAGTAGCCAAACTGCAGATGCAGGTGATCATGGACTCGTCAAGGGATGAGGTCTTTTTGCATGCCGAGAACTATAACATCTAATGTAGCGTTGCTGTCTTCTGTTGATTCGATACCCATCACGTTACAGTTTTATGAATATTATGCCAGTTCTTCTAATGCTCAACTTCCGCATGTAGGACTGTATATCGCGAGAGATCATTCCTCATATTCAAGTAAAATATCACCACAAACGCAGTGTTAATTCAGCACATGCATTAATCTAAATCAGATGCATAAATAAATGTAAAGGGTATCCAAGGTATATCAGAAAGCCACACATGCAAAGCACATCTCACTCGACCTGGGGCTTATGATTGTCGTCTTCAGCCTTGCGCTTGCGCGAAGGCGTATCTTGCTTTTCAAAAACTTGCGACTCGTTCAAATGCTGTATTCCATGGTCACCTTCTTCGCCATCCTCTGCCTCCACCTTCTCCCAGTCCTCGTCTTCCACTTCACCGGAAGAAGTTGTAGTCTGGGCATTGGTTTCGGTTGGAGCATGTGTTTCATCTTCCTTATTCCAGTGCAAATCTAGTCGTACGATCTTCGCGCCCGACGGCTTCAGTCGCCGGTAGTATTCGGCCACATCACCGTCAACCTTAAATCCACGCGCAATGTACCATTCTAGCCCCTCCCCATTTGCCTCGTGGACATGTGCTGTAACAGAGCAGATGTTATAGTGCCTGACGAGCTCGGACACCCGGTATGAGTTCTTGTCCTTGCGGTCCGGCGGCGATGCAAAGAGAAGCGAATTCAACAGTGATGATGCCACCCCACTGCCCCGATATGGCGAGAGAAGATGTAGAGTCTGAATATAGAGATTGGCGGGATGTCCATTCCCTTGGATTTCAGCCTCCTTGTTTGAGTCCTCTGCCCTTCGGACTCTCTCTAGCCGACACCGAATGCCCCCGATCACTTTGTCCGTCCCGGTAGATGCGCCGGATCCCGGGGCTGCAGCAACAGGGTGGTCATGATAAATAGCAACTCGCGAAAGAGAAGCGATCACTGGATCGGTTATGATGGCTGTGTAGAATGAGTTTGGATAGCGGATAGGAAGGAGTAAGCCCGTGATCCGCGTCAAGGAAGGAATATGCGCCGTGTTGACTTTCTCAACCGTTATATGGAGATGTGGAGTTGCCACACCAGGTAGAATATCATGAGGATATGGAACAAAGATTTCTTCTTTCGAGCGTTTCGGGCCAGACGTGTTTGCGACAGCTGATTGAGGTGGTTGGACTGGAGGAGGGTGAATGGGAGGTCGCGCAGAGTGGCGGTTGGTCGGGGGAGGAGACAACGAAGACGAAGAAGTCGCTGGCCTTGTCTGATTCTTTGCAAACAGCTGATATGCCATTTTGGGGTAGATTCAAAGGTCGTTTGTGAAAGAACAAGCAGAGAGGCAGCGAATGCGGAGATACGATAAGAGATAAGCCCAGTGAACAACTTGCTCCAGCCTCATCCGTCTCTTCATCTACCCGAGTGATATTTCATTCGCATGCAAATAGACACCTCAATAGGTCAGTGCCCTATTTGCTGTCGATGCCTGTTTTCTATCATATGTGTCGATAGAACACATTCGTTGATTACATTGTCTTCCCCTATTGTTGCTGGTTATTAATCCTACCACGCCCCTCCCCATTATTGAAGCTCACTGACAATAGGCCTCACACTAGGCTATACAACTCAGCCCATCCCTATTGTCTTCTTTCTTCCTTTTTGTTTTGGTTTCTATGTTTTGGGCTTCTTCTCTTTCTTCTCTCCTACACCAGTGCACCCATTGCGTCAACCCTGCATAGATTTCCAGTACATGGAGAACTAAACCTCGGACCTAGCGGTTCGGAGCACTCACTACCTGTGTCGCGGGCAGACACAGTCGTCGGTCAATCAGGACCGGACGAGAAATATTCGGCGCATCCATCTCCGGCCGCAACCCGAAAATGGCCGACTCCAACAGCAGTGGTGGTCGCAGGCCGACTTACCCTGCCGGAACGATCGCCAAAGTGGTATGACTAGCCCTGACCGAACTTGGGATTTGTGTAATACGGACTCTAATGACTTCTTGTCTAGGCTACCGACATCCTGAACGAAACATTCCAGAACATCATCCACGACCTGGTGGCCAAGGTTCACCGCGAAGAGAAGGTGGCGCGCATGCGGTCCGCAGTGGTTCTTGCCCGACAGAAGGCGGAGGAGGATGCAATCATGCCGGAGGAAGCACCCAGCAAGACGTCGACCGATACAAAGAGAGAAATTGTTCTCGACACCAAGAAGCTTGCGGGTATGCGCATGGAGACGGATGCAGCCGTTTTCAACCGCGGAAAGGTCTTCCTCAAGGGCAACCCAATGCAAACCGTGAAGGAGCATGTGTGCCCAGATTGCCGCCTCCCAAAACTCATGTACCCGACCACCGGAGCTAATTCTTGCCCCCCTCCCGATTCCAACGCCGAGTACTGTACAAATGTTCCCATGATCAATTCGCAAGGTCATGACGTCCACGGCAAGCTCTTTGCAATCATGCCGAACCCCAAGAAAAAGAAAGGTGATCGAGACACCACCATTCCTGAAATTCCAACTACCAAGTGCCCTATCTGTCCACGCTACTTTGTCATGACTCGTCTCGCCCAACACCTTGAACGCTGCGTATGCGGTGGTCGCAACGGCGGCCGCAATAAGACTCCCACGGACAATGGAGCTAGCAATGGCAATAGCCCCAGTTCATCGGCACCCAAGCGCCCTTACGCAGACGACGACGAAGAAAGCCCCAGCCCCACCAAGAAGAAAAAGCTGAGTGGACCTAAGAAGGGCTCCACCACAAAGCCCGGGCCTAGTAAGCTCAAGCAATCATTCACGGTTGAGGACAACGACGACGACGTCAAGAGCGAGAACGCCGACTAAGCTTCCCATTTGTTTTCTCATACCCTTTTTTTTCCCCTACCATGGTGTCCGCGGCGTTTGAGCTTTGTTTTGATGGGCTGGTTATGTCCATGGCGTCTCTGGGTCTGGTTTGGTCTGGTCATGGTTTGACCTTTCCTTCGAATAAATCTGCATAGATGAATGATGATGAGGGGATGGGCTTTGTAGGATGTACATTACTTGACAACATGAAATACAACTGACCGAGGCACTGCAAGAAACATGCCACTAACTTGTGCTAATATCAATCTTTTCTTTTGTCTCTTAGTATTTTAATCTCATTGGCTGGCCGAAAAGTCCTTGAGGTATACAATAATAGCGAAAGCATAAGAGAACCTTCAACCGCTCATACCATATATATATTAGCCTCAAGAACCACGACAAAAGAAAGGACTGGACAAAGAGCGGATTTTATGTATGGTTGCAGATGTAATCTTTCGTTCAATTTCTTACAAGCATAATATATAGCTCATTGAACAATGAATCACAACTTGCAAGGGATCTTCCTATGAGCAGGCCTAAGTGCTCCCAGTTTAATCCTGGAGTGAACTAATTAGTGATGGTTGGTATCCAAATCTAACAAGAGAGAATCTATAATCTATCCATTGACATTGGATATGTGTACACTGGTCCAAGATTCATGTTGAAATTGATTTGGGCTTCGAAGATTTTGTGCCTACATGGGTGGTTAGCCACCAAGCCCCAGGACCCGTGGACACCTGGGCGACTGTCGATGCTTAATAAGGGCGGGGATCCGGCCTCGGGGGCATTTCATCTGTCATTCATCAACGCGAAAATGTCTAACATGGCTGATCTTAAGGCATGGGCAGCTCCTCGTCTCTCCCAGCTTCTCCCGCTGGATCCAGATTCTCTTTCTCAGATCATCGACTATGCCGTCAGCCTCTCGAGCGAGGCATGTGCCGATCATCTCAAAAACCTACTTGGCGACTCCCCGGCCGCCCTAGAATTCATCTCCTCGTTTAATTCACGCCGAGAACCTCAGCGACCACCCCAGAACACTTCCACACAAAGCAGAGATGCATCGAGATCAAGCGGAGGAGCCAAGAAGGGCAAGAAGAAGACCCCGCTGCACACTGCCGGCCCACCACGTCGACCCGAGAACTACGGCGATGTAGGAGGTGGCTACAAGAAAGCAGACGAAGAAGACTATATGTCTTCTCGAAAAACAGCTGCTCCCCCTCTTGCACCATCGCCACATGGGTCCTCAGCCTCGTCGCGCATTCCCTCCCCCTTACCCGCATCATCTCCGAAGCCACCACCATCTGCGAGTGGCCCTACAATCTCAGACATGTTACCGAATGTGCGATCAAAAGTGAGCAAGTCAACCCGTCAAGGTGGAGCGGCGGGATCGTCCAAGGGAAACACAGCTCTTACAACCAACGATATCTCCGACCTCACCGCAGCCATCGCCGCGCTGGAGGTATCGACGAATCCGAGTCTGGGGGAGAGGCGCAGTTGCACGTGCTACGGGTCCCTACACCCAGTATTTGACCCAGCGCCCAATTGCCTCAACTGCGGGAAAATTATCTGTTCACTCGAGGGTCTACAGCCATGTTCATTCTGCAGCACACCGCTCCTGTCCGCCGAAGAAGTGCAAGGTATGATTCGGGAACTACGGGCGGAGCGTGGACAAGAGAAGATGCGCGTACACAATGAAGGTGTTCATCATGAAGGAGGTCCTAAGCCTACTGCTGGGTCTGAACCTTCCAGCAAACTGGATGCCGCGAAAGCACACAGGGACAAGCTGCTCCAGTTCCAAGCGCAAAATGCCCGCCGGACCAAGGTTGTCGATGAAACAGCAGATTTCGAGACTCCGAATGTCGCCTCAACCTTGTGGATGACACCCACACAACGAGCGCTGGCGCTCAAGAAGCAGCAGCGCATTCAGCGCGAGATGGACGAGAAGGCTCGTCCTGAGTGGGAGAGGAAAAAGACTGTTATGAGTCTTGATATTAAGGGTGGCAAGGTCCGCCGAGTCTATCATTCCGCACCGGCAGAACCAACCCCAGAGGCTAGTGAGCCTGACCTTGTTGATGAAGGAGGTGCGGAGGATAGCCCGCGAGGACAACATGCTTTCAGTCGAAACCCCCTTCTCACAGCTGGTGGTCTTATGCGGCCTGTTTGGCGTGCCCCCGAGATAAAGCAGGCCGAACCAGCGGCGCAAACCGAACGAAAACAGACTTGGCGACGTGTGCAAGATGACAATGACGACAACGAGCAATGGATTTTAGATGGAGGAATACATGGGTACACAACCTAAACATAATGTCACATCGATTTAACCGCAAGACCCAAAGCTTGAGTCTAAAAAATACCATTTCGGGCCATCTTCAAAATCCTGAATCAACCACTTGGGGGTACTTTATAGGGGCTATCACCGGGTCCATCGCTGGCATCAGTGTTGCAGGACAGCCTCACTCACGCAAAAAAAAGAAAAGAAAAGAAAAGAAAAGCGTGATTACTGTGTATCCCTCAGTGTGTTTGGCGCATTCCTCGGTTCTACAAAAAAGCACGGCATCTTCGGAGCGGATGTCTGAGTACGATTACCCGTTGTAAATCGGCTAATGACGGTGGTATTATCGCACATCACAGGAGACAACCGAGCCAGTGGAGTCGGTAGAGGGGAATATCTGCTAGCAGGGGATGCTGCTGTATGACTGAATCAGGGAATGACGGCAGTCTGCCAAAAATAGGAAAGATACATTTATCTATGTTTGCATTCGTACATTATGTATATAACTGACAATGAATCCCCACGATTTTCACCAGGCCTCGGATTGAAATATTCATTTCTTTGTCTTGGGAGAGCCCACTGGAACCCCCGAATCCCCACAAAAGTACCAGATATGAAGTAGGCTTCCCCGCGGATAGCATAACGCGTGGATATTTAAGCATAACCAATCACTGCTTAAATGTATGGATATCATCCCCAAACAACCGTCTATAACCGAGTCAAATAAAACACTATATGTTAGTAGAAAACCAACAACTCTTAATTGGGACTCCAGTCCCATCAACAAGACTTGTTTCGTCGTACGGATCCATCGTCATTGACTAGGAGGTTCGGTTGGGGGCGGATATCAGCGGCAGCTGGAGTATAAAGGAACCTGGAAGTTTGAGACAAATGATAACCTTGGAAGTACATATGTAATGTGTTGAGCCAATAGGTTGTTTCTTCATGATCATCTCACAAAATGCTCGTTGAATCTGTGTTGGAGTGCATTTCTCTACAGAGGGTTCTGGGAGGCTTGGTAGGCCTATTAGTCGTAGCGGTACGCATATCCCGTCCTTTTTGATGACGTTTTGATGCCCTCTTATCACCCACTTCCAAAGCAGTATCGTGTCTGGTAAGTAGTCTAATCTAACTCAGTACAGATTATCACCTACACCCTCTACAATCGCTTCATCCACCCACTCCGCCGTATCAACGGCCCCCTCCTCGCATCTATCACACCCTGGGTCCAGCTTTACCATGGCCTGAAAGGCGACCGTCATCTCTGGCTGCACAAGCTGCACAGTCAGTACGGGACACATGTGCGTGTTGCGCCTAATTTCGTCTCTGTCAACTCTGACCGTGGATTGCACGATATCTACGGACACGGGAAACACCTTCAGAAGGCTAAATTCTACAATGCTTTCCCCGCCATCAAGGGCGTGTATAACACACACAACGCCATTGATAAAACTATGCATGGTCGCAAAAGAAGAGTGCTTAGCCAGGCTTTCTCGGATAACGCTCTCAAGGGCATGGAGGATGTGATGCTCCTCCACGTGCGTCAGCTGTGTGCCATCCTAGCTGGATATGATGGCAATTCCGAGTCGCATGATCAGAAGGGCAATGTCAAGAACATGGGTGACTGGTTCAGTTATCTCTCGTACGATGTTATGGGCGAACTCTGCTTTGGGAAGAGCTTTGATATGCTTATTTCTGAGACTCGGAGATATAAGGTTGGGTTGGTAGATCGTGCTGCGAACAGGCACTATGTGGTGAGCATTCCTATTTCATCCATCAATAGGGAACACCTTTATCTGACACTGTCATAGTGTGGACTTTGGATGCCCCTAGACACATGGGGTCTGGACCAGATATTCATCCACAAGCTGACTCGCGACCGATGGAACTTCATTATGAATTCGCGCGTTGAAGCCAATGAGCGGGCCAAGGAGCGTACTCAGATTGGCCGGGACGCCAAGAAGGATTTCTTTTATTACTTGTTGAATGCGAAGGACCCAGAGACCGGCAATGGACTCAGCACACCCGAGCTTTGGGGCGAGTCAAACGTTCTCATGATTGCGGGTAGCGACACAACCTCAACTACACTAGCAGCCGCACTCTTCTACCTCGTTCGGAGACCAGATGCACTGGCCAAGCTGTGCGCGGAGGTTCGCGGCTGCTTCAATGAAGTTGAAGAGATCATTACCAGCAGCCAGCTCGGCGAACTGATGTATCTCAAAGCATGCATCGATGAGGCGTTGCGTCTGGCCCCAGCCGTGCCCGGTGCGATTCCCCGCGAAGTGATGCAAGGTGGTGCCGTTGTTGATGGCGTCTTCTTACCCGCCGGTACGGACTGCGGCACGCCAACATACTCGATTCACCGTCAAGAGCGATACTACCGGGAAGCAGGGACATATATTCCGGAGCGCTGGATTGAGAACGCCACCTGCATGGCTTCTGGAATGTCATGGCAGACGACCAGGGAAAGCATTGAGACCGCGCGACACGCATTTTGTCCGTTTAGTATTGGACCTCGTGGATGTATTGGCAAGAGTATGGCTTTTATGGAGATGCGGCTGACACTGGCGCGGCTGGTGTTCCTCTTTGACATGTCATTGGCGGATCGTCAGGGCGAAGACGTGGGGGGGCATCTGGCGCTGACGGATCATTTCACCTCCGCGAAGAATGGACCGAATGTTGTGTTTCGACGAAGATAATTTAGTTCCCAAATTATTTCAGGTAGTTTATCATTCTATGTTATAAAAGCGGTCATGACAGAAGTTGTAAAAAGTTGAAACATCCAAGTGTCGCTTAATCTCTCAGCCTTACCCACCTCCCACCCCCCCCCTACCATCTCAACTTCTCAGGACACGGTTGCGCGCTTGGCATTTCTTCTTAATCATTTTGTGTAAATTGAAGAATCATATTTACATGGACCTGATTGAAGGGGTTGATTCATTATGACCTCGCCCCTGATTGTGACGTTTGTGCAGGCGACTATTTTGAATGCCATCTCCAACATCCTCGCGCAGCTGATTGATCAGCGTAATAACAAAGTAAGAACTACTTACTTTGTTTTGTTGCTCAAACATGACAATTAACAAATTATTAGGCTCCATTTACTCTAAATACACCAGCTCTTCTCCAATTTCTGGGCTATGGCCTTCTAATCGTGGCCCCCAATTTCTACTGGCAACGCGCTCTGGAAGCGCGTTATCCAGGCTTTCCTACGCGTTCCGAGCTCTCAAGTGCATTCAGTGTTCGATCACTGAAATTTATCCTCTCACCCCGCTCATGGCTTTCCCTCTTCTCAAAATCTCGTGAGGATGATTCGCTCCCTAGCCACAAGGAGAAAGAGAAGCATGTCCGATGGGCGCCACGAGCGCAGAAATCCGGCCTGCGTAGCTTCTTCATGAAATTCTTCTTTGACCAGACGGCTGCCTCAATCGTGAACCTCGTGCTATTTGTGGTTCTCATCAACCTGCTGAAGGGAGAGACCCTGGCAAGGTCGTGGGAATTGGTTGTTTTGGTAAGTTGCTCTGTTCTTAAACTATAGTGTGGATTACTTGCTGACTTCTGCAGGACTTCCGGCCTCTTATGAGTGCCCGTCTGAAGTATCGGCCTGTTGTGTCAGCCTTGATGTACACAGTCATTCCTGTGGACCGACGAGTGGTTTTTGGGAGTGCATGTGGGGTGATCTGGGGTGTATATTTGAGCTTATATGCAGGCGTTTAGGTCTGTTGTTCGGCCCAGTCAATCTGCTTCTTCTCTGTTACTTCAGCGTTGTATTATCAAAGGAAATGTTACAATAATATGTCAGTCACAATTTTGTGAAAGCCAACTAAATTAAAATCTAATTCAAAGTCAAAAAAAACTGAAGAAAAGGTTCATTTTCCTGCTGACATACTAGATCTACTTACATCTGTAGTTAAAGCTTTCCAACGCTGCTTCCATGTTGGAATCAAGTTTTATATCCATCGGCACTGCCAATGATACTAGGCCAATGAGCAACAAGCCAAGAGAGGGTTCTATTCCAGTCGTGAAATAAATAAAAACTTTCATTTGAACCAAACGTTCTATCACAGAAAGGAATTATATTGATTGGGCATTTTATCCGACATTAATATACGTACCAATTATCATAAACAATAGAAAGCTAGGCATATACCCCAGTACAGTCCCGTGGGCCATCCCACAAGGAATAGAAACCCAAAAAACAAGGGCGCGAAAATTAAGAATGTGCACGAAAAGATTCCCCAGTCCGAATTTGAACCTCAAACAGCCGTCACCTCCATCTTCTTGCCCTTGACAGACAACCACTCAACAAAGATCGGTCCAACGAGCGACAACGCGCCCATGCCGACAGCGACGTAGAACGTATTCACAACAGCAGCATTATAGGCGATCAGGACACGGTCTAGGGCATCGCCACTAACAACAGTGCGGAGCATGGTAGCGCCAGCAGAGATGAGCTTCGGAGCGTCCTCATTAGGCGCATACAGCGCCAAGTTCTGGACGAGCTGGTTCTGGAACACGTTCTGTGCGACCGAGACAAAGATAGAGCCACCAAGAGTCTGGGCGAACATGACGATAGCCGTGCCACTGGGAATATCTGCTTGCTTAAGCGCAGTCTGAGCGACAATCATGGGCTGCTGCATGCCCATACCCAGACCAATACCAAAGAGCGCCTGGTATCCAATCCACTTGGAGTGGCTTGAATCCGTCTCTAGAGTCGTCAGGAGTCCTGCGCCGATGGTCATGATGATGGAAGACGCGATCATAAACGGTGTGTAGTATCCACAGGCGGTGACCAGACCACCAGCCAAAATAGATACAACCACAACTGCGATGATCATGGGTAGATTCATGATGCCTGATTTCAAAGCGGTTGCACCCTTGATTGACTGGAACCAGATGGGGAGCTAAAGAGTTGTTAGAGCTTTGATCGGTACGAGTGGGAACTGGAAATCAAGAAATGGAAAGAAAGGGTGCTCACATAAAAAGTCAGGACAAAGAAAGCAGCCCCAAGAGCAAGGGCATACCATGCTGAGCCCCAAATGTTACGGTTCTTGATCAGGCGCGGCGGGACGGTTGCGCGGTCACCGGCCCAGAGCTCGACACCAATGAAGGCGAGACCAAGAACACCAAAGACTACAAATAAGCCGATAATGCGTCCACTGCTCCACGCATACCTGGTGCCACCCCATTGCAGCGCGAGCAACAAGCTGATGATAGCGGGCAGGAAAAAGAGGGAACCGATCAAGTCCAGCTCCTTGAGCTGTTCCTTCACTGTGTTCTTCTTTAGGATGGCTTTGGGTGTTTGGAAGAAGCAAAGCACAAAGAGGAAAGTCACTCCTCCGAGGGGCAAGTTAATATAGAAACACCAACGCCAAGTGAGGTGGTCGGTGAAGGCGCCTCCCATACTGTCTGGGGTTAGCATAACCCGGCAATCAAGAAACAGAAGGAACGTACAGAGGGCCAGCAACATTGGCAATGCCAAACATCGCACCAATAAGACCCGTATACATAGGTCGCTTGACCAGGGGTACACTCTTGCTGATTATGAGAATAGAACCCGAGAAAAGACCAGCCGCTCCGAGTCCTGCGACGGCTCGGCCGCAGATGAGTCCAACAGAGGAGGGAGTGACGGCACATACGAGCGAACCGACCTCGAAAATGCCAAGCGCGATGAGATAGATCCACTTGATCGAGTAGAATGTGTAGAGTTTGCCGAACATCAGGGACACGGCGCATGTTGTCAGGAGATAAGAACTTCCATACCACCCGACGTCGTCGAGCGAGTTGAATTCATCAGTGATCTTGGGAATTGCGGTTGCAATAATTGTGTTGTCCTGGAGGATCAGTGTTAGCTGGATAAACCTATCAAGCAAAGCAACTTGACAGTGCGTACCAATGCCACGCAGAACACGCATAGACAGAGAGCAATGCTGATCAGAGTTAATCTCCATGCGTTTGGATATTCTTGTTCTTGTTCTTGTTCTTCTTCTTCTTCCCCCGGCGTTTTAACGTCACCGTCCTCTTTTTTCTCTTCTTGTGTTGGCTGCTTGTCCAATGGTTCATTGGGGACCAGCTCCTTGCTGGAGTCGTTGTGAACAGGCGTTGGCGTGTCACGGGTCGCAAGTTCTTTCTCGGTGCCATCAAAGGGAGTCGAGTTTCCCCTCAAAGGCTCATCGACCAGGGTGCTCTCTTTCTCACTAGAGGGCTTCGAAGTCTGACCTCCAGCCTGGGAATGGGTGTCCTCATTGGGTGCCGTGTTGTTGTGCTCAGTGCTGTGCTCAGTCTTGTGCTCAGTCTTGTCTACGGGTACACCTGCCTCTTTGGGAGATTTGGCTTTGAAGGCATCGAGGAAGCCCATAATGAACGGGAAAAAAAAAAGGCAGTATTAAAAAAATAAAAAAAGCCCGTGATGAGATTTAACGAAAGTTGGGGTGAATGGATAGAAACAGGAAAATAGCGAGACTTAAGAAGAAACATGGAAAATAAACCAAATAATTGGCATTAGAAACACAACCAGTTCGTACAGGTCTCATTGGAAACCTTGCCTCTGAATATCTTGGGAGGGGATAAAAGGGCCAATCCAGGTCTCACAGAACCCTGTGATCGTATTTCAGGAGTCTATGTGGTACATAAAGATCTCCGCCGAGCTGCATATCCTGCAGAATCCTTTTTTTTTTTGGCAGTCAGGCAGCGAAGTTTAGTTCTCAAGAAACGAACTAGTTAGTCTATTAGTTCGCAACAATTGACAATACGGCTATGCAACTATGATTAGCCGCAGTAGTCCCGAATATCATAAGTCTTCAGAAAGGACAACGAAATTGTTCTCATCCGACAGGATCTGAGTCATAATTCGCGCTTGAACGCGGGCGAAATATCGAGTTCGCTTTGCCCAGGCGGGGGCCGCAGTCAGGAGAATGCAAGGATCAAGGTGATTTATTATTCGATTGTTGCATGAACTTATGTAAAAGTGTTTATTTGCAGTTGCTCGCCAATCAGCGATCAGGGGGATGTGAATAGTACATCGCCCCTTACTCAGGCATCCATCAGAGAGAAACATTGTCTCTGCTGCAACGTATTGCCGTACACCGCTGTTGATAAAACGGGGAAAAGTACAAACATAGGATCCGACCGAACAATTCGGATGGAAGTGGAGAGATGAGCAAATAGTTCCATGTAATTCTTGCGGAGTTTACTTCGTACAGATATTGTCGAAGGGATGATCGACGGCCGAAGCTGACAGGGATCTAACGGGATGGGGATTAGTGCGACTTGGAACCACGGAAGCAAGTCGGAGATTGGGGTTAAGCTTGTCTTTGTTCCTACAACATACATTAACTATGTTATCTTCATAGTTCGGTGCTTACATATATTCTTCATATGCTCATACTCACATTTACGAGGGAGAGAGAGATGGGAAGAGAGAGGGAGAGAAGAAAATAACCAACAGAGGTCATAAGGTACCTCTCCCATTCATTGCACAGCTATGGTAACATATTTCAAATATAGATTATATGTCCCTAGTACAGCATTAGCATGGCCTCAGCTGATTTACACTGGCACTCCCATTATGAGTACTCATTGGTATATATGAGGAACTAAATAGCTGTCTTGAAATCATCATCTGATTAGTCTTTGTACTCGGAATAGAGAAAGCTTGTGATTGCTAGGTTATATCGAGCATAGTTATATTGAATATTGCTTCAACCTCTGAATTTTCAAACATTGCAGGGAATATCACATACTTGTCCACAGGGAGAGGCCGTGTTACAGGTGCCTACAACAGTCTACCCATAAATTCACCCACCTCCACTCATTTTTACTAGTGCACAATTATCGTAGTATTTTATACATTATAGCTAGGCCTCTGTATATAAACCTTCCTACTATATCTAAGTAGACTATCTTTAATAGTTACTGCTTATAGCGTATCGCTAAAGCGTCTATCACTCTCCGCTTTATCTATTTCTCTATACTTATTCTTTATAAAATAGTCTTAGCTCTAGCTCTATTTTATAAGGTTTATAATAGGCTCTATAGAAGTATCTTTTAGCGCTATTTCTTTTATAAAGCTAACTATTACTTCCGCGCGGGTAATATACCGTTCCGGACTATTATAATTGCTAATAACCTAGTACTTATCTATATAGTTATGTGATCCCACATGGTGGGTCACCTATAATATATATACCACTACAGTTGAACTGAGTTTCATAACCCAGTTTGGCTATGCCTTTTTGGCTTAATGGGTAAACGCTCGGAGTAGTGGCCGGTTGGATCGCAGTTATAGTTTTTATACTTTATAGGATTCTTCGAGGGTATATTTTTATTCCTCTAGGGTAGTTATAAGCTTCTTGCGTATCTATAGGTTCTTCTCTATAGGTCTTTAGTCCTATTTTTCGGACTTTAGTACGGTTATAGTATCTACCGTATCTCTAGCCTTAAGTGTTTAATATAGCTTTTATATATATAATAACGTTTAGTTAGATCTTCTCGGCTTTTTCTACTTCTTTTACAAAGGGTTTTTTTATTAGACTTTATCTAATCCTTAAAAATAATTTATCTTCTACTAGATCTACTAACTCTATCCTCCTTACTTCTTTAATATAGTCGGGCCTCCGGCTTAGGCTATCGGCTAGGTTATTTAAATCTATTTTATACTATATTAAGTCTATATGTGTTCGTCGAAACATTTAATGCCATATTATGATCTGGCTTACTCGTCAAGAGGACACTGTCGGGAGTTCGCATCAGTCAGGATCCACGCCACCATTTCTGCCGCTTCTTGCCATAGGACATTGGGACGTGCTTCACGGTCTCGTTGCACCGCCTTCGCCTCAACGATTGCAAATATTTCAGGGGATATATTGTCCTTTAAGATAACCGTCTATATAGGCGGTCATTTGGTTCTAACCAAAGGACACGGTACCAAATAGTCTCCGGGCAGAAGTCCATCGACACGCCACATCCGGGATGTTGATCGTAAGGGTCTTAAGGAGGTTCATTAGAGCCTCATTAGTGACTTTTAGTTTTGGTCGAAGTACTCACATAGCTATGTACTCCTCAAGACTCATATTCGACGCCGACGAGAGAAGACGAAGGGTGCTTAGACTCTTAGTCAGAACCTTCTGCGCCCTCGCAGACTCCTTCTACGCTTCGGGATTCCTAGGTAGATTTAGCTTGCTAGAAGATATGGTGAGGGTAAGGGTCGAGGATCCTTAATGCTGGGGTGCGAGTCTCTAGGGAACTGGCGGTAGCAGACAAGTTGGCGAGAATACGAGTGCCTTAAAGAAATGGTGGCAGACTAGTGGGCGATGTACGTATGAAGCAGATGAAAGGGCCAGAGAGGGGAGAGGGAAGAGGATTATGGGAGGATGGGATATCGGGTCTCAGGCGCGGTCTAAATTTGCTCAATAGTAACCACATATTACATATTTATACTGGCCTTACATATTGATCTTTGGCTTCTTCTGCACGTGTGGACTTAGAGTATATGTGTATTCCATCCATCATAGTCAAACGCTGTCTAAGCCCTGTAGCTTGACTAACTCAAAGTATCTTCCACCCAGCGCCATTAAATCTTGGTGCGTCCCCTGCTCCACAATATTGCCTTCGTGCAACACTAGGCCAATATGTTAGTATCTCACACAGTCAATAGCATAATTGAGGATTGTTCTCACCGTAGATACAATCGGCCTTCTGCACTGTGCTTATCCGGTGCGCAACAGCGACTGTCGTTCGGCCTCGTGCCGCCGCATTTAGTGCATCCTGGACGACCTTCTCTGACCCAGAATCGAGTGCGGAAGTTGCTTCGTCTAGAAGGAGGATTCGTGGATCGCGAAGAAGCGCTCGCGCAATGGCTACCCGTTGTTGCTGCCCACCAGAGAGCATACCGCCCCTTGCTCCTACCACTGTCGAGAAACCACCACTGAGTTGAGCATTAGCAGAGATTCATTCAGAATCAATAAACAGAGAGAAAAATTGCAGCGACTTACGGCAGGGAGATTATGAAGTCGTAGATGTTAGCATCCTTGCAGGCTTGGATGACCCTCTCCTCAGAAACATCCCCGTCATTGGTTCCCAGGATAATATTCTCCCTGATAGTTCCTTGATACAGTGTTGGCTCTTGACTGACCAGAGCAAGATGACTCCTGTAGCTCTTGATATTCAACTTGGAAATGTCTTTCCCATCAACCAAGATTTGACCAGCTTCGGGATCAAAGAACCGCTCCAGTAAAGAAATAATGGTGCTCTTCCCACATCCACTCGCTCCTATAAGACCGATGTATTGTCCTGTTTTGACAGTCAAGCTGAGGCCATTCAAAATCATCCTCTCCGGTCGGTTGGGGTATCGGAAATAGATATTGCGCAGCTCCAAGCTACCATCCATCTTCGGTAACTGCTCGCCATTTTCTTGGCGAGCGTCAATGCTAACAGGTCGGCTCAGCAGTGTTTTTATGTCTTGGGCTGCTTGACGGGATTTGCTCATATCGGGCGCAAATGAGAAAATTGCCCCGGCGCTGAATGCGCCAGCGATGACCGCAGCGTAAGCAATGAAGAACTGAACCATTGAATAGCCTCCGTGGATGATTAGACTTCCTCCATACCAGAAGGCCAGCGCGATGCAGAGGAAGTTCGCCGACTGGGAGGCCGCATAAAACGTGGATGACTTCAGCGTTGAAATGACAGACTTCTTTCGCTGCGTTTCCAGTATCCTGTGGTACTCTTTCTGCACTTCTTTTTCAAGAGTTAGCGATGCAACCGTCTTGATGGCGGAGCTTGCCTCGCAGGCATACGTTGCTGAGGCCGAATACGCAGCTTTTGACTGCTGTGCAATCTTCCCAAGGATCTTCAAGCGGATAAGACCACAAGTAAGAACGATTGGAATTGTTGCGGTACAGACGAGTCCCAGCTTCCAACCTATCGCAATCGATACAGCCACGCCAGCAATCAATGTCGTTGAAACGATAAATATGGAACCTAGAGTGACACCACTCATCCCCGCAAGGTTGGTAGCATCCGTAGATAATGCCGCTGTAAGAGAACCAGTTGAGAAACCTAGTTTGTCGAACATGAATATATCCTGATGGAGGATTGCGCGGAAGGAGGAATCTCTGGCACGGTGAATCATGCGCTCGGAACAGTAGGCGAAACAGAGACCAGAGGCCCCCCAACCCAGAAAAGCAGTGAATCCCAGCATCAGATACATCAGACTCCAGAAATTCACATCATGCCGGAGCTTGTCATACATATTGGGAGGTAGAGACAATGCCGAGATGGTCTTGCCATAGAACACAGCCTGGCTAGGGGAATGGTTAGCGTCAACACTCTACGCAACACGCGAGGGAGGGACCTTACGTGGGATTTCCTGCGCCTGTGATCACCGAAAAGAACAGACCCGCAAGCATTGTGAATGTTTCTTGTTTGTTGAAGTTGGCAACGAACTTCATTAACTCCCATAGAGAATATTTGCGGTTATAAGCCTTCTCGTCTGAACCCGCGTCCAAGTCTTCAGTGACGGGGGCCTTCTCAATCTGATCCATGTGGCTGTTGGACTTATTCCCGTAATCTTTCGAATCCAGGAATTCCGTATCTGCGTCGAACGTTGATTTTTCTTCACTGGGGCCAGTATGTCCTTCCGTCGATATGCGCTGCTTCTCTACCAATTCGTAGTACAACGATCGTTTCCCAAGTAGCTCATTGTGTGTTCCTTGCTCGACAACGCGCCCGTGAGACATTACAACAATATTTTCTGCTGCCGTGATTGTAGACAGTCTGAATCATGATCAGCGTGTGGCGCCAAATTTGAAGAGAAACCATGTACCGGTGACTTATTGTGATCGTTGTCCGACCTTTTGCAGCAACATCAAGTGCTGCTTGTACCAGTCGCTCGGCCTGGGCATCGAGGGCAGAAGTAGCCTCATCCAGCAGCAAGACCTTCGGATTGCTAACAATAGCTCGTGCGATGGCAATTCGCTGCTTTTGTCCACCCGAAAGCAATGATCCCCTTTCTCCGACACTGTTGTGGAATCCCTTCGGCAACGCAGAAATGAATCCGAAGCAGTTTGCCTTCTTCGCGGCATCGAAGATAAGGCTTTCTACCACACTAGGAGGGGCATGCTCGTGCTCAGTGCCGATCAGACCAAATCTGATATTTTCAAATACAGTTGTGGCAAAGAGTGTGGGCTGCTGTGTCACGATTGCTATTTGTTGACGGTACCATTGCAGGTTAAGAGTCGCGATGTCGTGGCCATCGAGTACTAGTGTGCCAATATTAGCACATTCCATCTTCAACCAAGACAGAGATGAGAGTCTCACATATTTCGCCATTGAGCGGTTCATAAAACCTTTCAATCAAACCGGCCAGTGTACTTTTTCCACAACCAGAAGCACCAACAATGGCGGTAGTCTTGCCGGCCATGAATTTTAGATTAGTCCCATCCAGAGTAAGGACATCCGGTCTTGAAGGGTAAATGTAGCGAATGTTCTTGAGCTCAATTGTCCCTGACACAGCTTTCGGTCTGTCCCCTGCGGAGGAGGATGGGTCTAGGGGTGAATTTCTAGACACGGTTGCAAGGATCTTTCCTGTGGCTGCTATACCTGTTGAGAATGCTTGAAAATTTGGTGCTATGTTACCAAATGTGAATGCTCCAGTCAGGGTAGCAAGAAGGATGGTGATCAGCGCCCCCAATTCCACTTCTCCAACAACCAGAAAGCGAGACCCCTGCCAAAAGGTGAGTGCGTAGGTCCAGAAGATGACACCGTTCATGACGGCCATCATTGCCGCAAGCGCAATGCGACTTTTCAGACCATACCCCTCGGCCTGGGTAAGAAACTTCTGGTACCTATCGGCCAGCTTGTCTTGAATCCCAAACGCAGTAACGTGTCTGATTGAACTGATCGCCTCCTCGGCAGCTGTCGATCCGTCTGCATAAGCCTCTAGGGCCTTATGAGTATACCTGACCATGAAATATGAGAAAAAGCTCATAGATCCAGTCTCTGCGACGTAGGCTGATATCAAAATAAGGGCCATGCGCCAGCTTTTCACGAAAGCTATAATAAGAGCTGCTCCGAAATTAGAACAAGAGTACAGCGTCAGAGAAAGTTTGCCGGTCAAAGAATCTTGGATCAGATTCATATCCGCGGTGATCCTGGTGGTGATCTCTCCGGCTCCTAGAACATCAAAGAATGCTATGTTTTGGCGAAGGATAGCGGCGAGGTATTTCTCCCGGAGTCGTTGGGTGATCTTCTCTCCTACAACCATGAATCCGGCTGTCGAGATGTAGACCGAAACAAATTGTCCAATGGCGATGTACACATAATACAGGGCGAATCTTGCGACTAGGGATGATAGATATGATCCCGAGGATGTTCCGATGAAAAATTCTTTGAATGCTTGAGCCAGGCCTCCTAAAAGGAGCTTTATGACGGTGATCAGCTTCGGGGATTCAACACCGATAGAGGGCGGCTTACAAAAGACACGGGTTGCAGAGCTCCGCCAAAGATGGCTGCAATTGAGCTGATGACCAGGACGAGTAAATCATATGGTGTTGCGCACGAGTATAGAAGCGCCAAGCGACTCATCCGAGACTCTGGAGTATGAATTTGGCGCTTGAGTATCTCTATCTCATCCTTCTTTAACTCTAGACGGGGCGCCACAGGAGCGGCAGACCCTGCGGCGGTGTTTTTTTCTGACATCTTCACGATCATGAACGATCATCAATTGATGGAACTGATAGCGCTCAAGACAGCTAGAATTTTTGCGATGATATTTTAAATAGATGTTTAACAAGATGGAGTTTGGTTTTGTCCTATAGATATATCCATCTCTCCCTTTGTTTGTCTGACCAATCGTAAGAAGCGTTGTTGAAACTGTCATGGCCACTCATCATGACTCATATCACACCATAGAGCCTTAAAATGTGCTATCGCTCACAATATTTCAAGGTTGGCAGGCATTTTTGGGTGAGCTAATAAAACAAAACAAAAAAAGCGAATCCCCCGGGTAGGATATCAGATAAACTTGAACTAGCTCAGCCCAATGCCTCATAATCCATGGACTATTCCATACCTTTGTCCAAATGGATGCAGATCACGCCATTTTACCCTGGGTAGTCCTGATTGCCTCCAAGATCGATCTCGGGATGTAACCCAGCTCAAGTGCCAAGCTTGGCCCTGGCTCTAAGAGTCGGAGGGACTATGCCTAAGCCGGCGTGGTAGCCGCCTGATCGGCGGTCTGTGCCCTTTGAGGCGCCGTAACAATGATGCGGCATAGGGGGCTCTCCCCTGAGAAGTCTTCAGACTCGGAATATTCGAACGTATCGTCTCAGGCTACGAAGACAACAAGATCGGATTACCTTTCTGGACGGCGAAAACTAAAGAGAATAGGGCTACGCGGAGCCCTCATTTTGGTCTTTTTTTTCTCCTCTCCCGCTGTTTTTAGGGTGATCCTGCAGCTGCAGTACCCTTGCTTCGGTGGCAGCCTGGCAAAAGGACCTAAACCCCACTCCGAGTGCCAATTGCAAATTGCTTGTTGATTTCTATAGTATCAATGGTGTCAAAGAAATCATAGCGAGCACCCGTGAACATTGCTTCTTTCAACTTCTTCTTGGCTACTCTCAACGCAGCATCTACCTTTGCTTTAAGCTCTCCGGTTTTAGTACAAGCTGCTTTCTTTATAGATCTATATAGCCCCCTGGCTTCTATAGCGAGAGTATCACGCATTTGCTATAGACGTATTATCTTAGGGTGGGTTGAAGAGAAGCCCTCTTGTTCGTAGGTAAATCATTGTATTTGGATGAGGCTCGTGGATCAATGAAGCGACTTTGGAGGCTAAGAATATTGATTAATATATCCTCTAAAGGTAATCCGAGAAATGCGGCTTGAACATATGAGTCCCCACGTAGGTCGAATCACCCAAGAATTGCTATTATTCACATTAAAATAGGCCGGGAAATTTTGAAGTCTCCCTTCTGGAGTCCATGAACTCACGTCGCTCAGTGATTTGGTCAAACTGATCTTGTGGTACTTGTGTTCCGGTAATGACTTGAGCTCATCAAGAAATTTCGCAGGAAGTACCCATTGCTCGCCATGTGAACAGCGGAGCTTGAACACGTTGAACCTAGACTATGATACAAACTTGTCAGAAGAAACACAATCGGTTAACAGAAAAACGTACCGTTCTATATCCTTCTTTCAAGAGCTCGAGAAGAGGAGGTCGTTTTTCGTTTCGGTTAGGGATTTGTGATACTAGTGGCACATTGTTCGGCGATAGCAGGTAGACCGAGAAGAGTAGCACAAGAAATATGATCCCAAGTACTCGCTGATCTTTCAGGTCCAAAACCTGCAATGCGCTGATGTTGATGTGTTTGCTCATGTTGACTGTAGAGACGGCTAATGAAAAACTGTCATCGGATTGAGAAACATCGGAAGTATTCAAATGTTGCGACCCATTGATGACGCTGTATCGCAAAGGAAAACCAAAAATGAAGCACTATATCAATTGCGTCTAGACGACTTTTGACGAGACTTGTCAACAGACGGCAATAATGTGTACGGGCGATTAAGTAAGCCACCGGGGCACAACTCTCTATTGGTTTATATTGCCTGGCAGTATTTTAGATCCATACAAAAACTCATTTATTGGCTATGGGACAAAACGAGAGCATCATGCCCCCGGTCGCATACCTATTCGTCGTTGTCCTTCGCTGTTGACTGAAGTGGGGACCAAGTTGACCGCGTAGACCGCCTTCACGTGTACTTCCCGCGTTTTTCTCCAATTTTTTTTCTCCTTCTTTTTCTTTCCCCCAACAATCTCAAGTTGATGGGATTTCCAGCATCGAAGCTTATGGAAATGCTGGGAATGCTTCAGTTACCTTAAATATCCAACATTTCAACTTCATGACAGCTTGAGCTACCAAATTTGGCTGTGACACTCGGACTTACCTGCAGCTAGGACTTGGTTCTTGATTTTTCATACCATGGAAACTCTGTCAGACACGATTTGGGATGTGATCATTGATGGTACTGGGATATCTCAGTCCCTCCTGGCACTGTGAGTGACTCTCTTAGGGTGGTTGTGAGTTTAGCACTCACACTCCCAAAGGGCCCTCTCACGATCTGGAAAGAAGGTTCTTCACATGGACTCAAACCAGTACTATGGTGGTTCAGATGCAGCCTTTAGTCTTGATGAGGCCCAAGAGTGGGCAGAGAATGTCAATAAAGGTGAGTTATCTTTTGTGTGTGGCTGGCTGGTTCATGGCTAATGTGATATCGCTAAATAGACACAAGTAAATCACTGTTCAAAGATGCCTCAATTTTCAAACGTGACGCTTCTTCTCTAGTCGAGGGCGCAATCATCTCTTCCAAACTTGCATCAAGCCGAGCTTACACTCTGTCCCTGTCCCCTTACCTTTTATATGCTCGTTCTCAACTAATGTCAGCGCTCGTATCCTCAAAGGTATTTCGCCAGTTGGAGTTCATGGCTGTTGGTAGCTGGTGGATTTATGTACCCGAGCAGCCATATTCTCAAACTGGCGAGCCTGGTGCGGAAAAGGTTCTCTACCGCGTACCTGGTAACCGAGAGGATGTGTTCGCTGCAACTCATATCAGCATGAAGTCCAAGAGAACCCTCATGCGGTTATTGCGTCATATCACCAAGCCCAATGAGGATAATGCTGCAAATGAAGATGAGGATATGTCAATTCCCTTGAATGACTACCTGGCTTCCAATTTTAGTGTCCCGGAGGAGCTTCACAATCCTTTGCTGTCGCTGTCCCTGTCGCAGCTTTCTCATCAAGATACACCCGCCAGCTATGCTGTACCTAGGATTAAAAGACATCTGTCATCCATTGGCCATATTGGCCCTGGGTTTGGAGCTGTGATTGCCAAGTATGGTGGTGGGGCTGAAATACTCCAAGCTGCATGTCGAGCATCTGCTGTGGGGGGAGGGGTATATGCTTTGGACACGCAGATCAATGATTGCTTATGGCGGAAAGGCTCTGAACATTCTGAACATCCTTTTCTGTTGAACCTAGGCAATGAAGGGTCTGTGCAGTCGAAATATTTGTTTACCTCAAAAAAAACGTCGGATACTTCTTCCGAAGAAAGATCGACACCCTTGGTCGAGGTTGCCCGCTCGATCAGTGTCGTGTCCGCTACTTTCCCGTCTCTTTTCCCTGTCGCAGTTGAAGGTGCTCCTGTACCTGCAACTGCCGTTCTCATGTTCTCGGGGGATACGTTGGGCAGCCCCAAATCCCCGCCGGTCTATCTCCAGGTTCATTCTAGCGACACTGGCGAGTGTCCACACCAGCAGAGTAAGTCGTCCCCTGTGCAGTCCTGTCTGATATGTTCTCCCACACCGCTCGCATGATGATTTTTTTCAAAAACTTATCTACATTGCCTGAACTTGCTATGTTGAAAACCTTTTCACCTGATCACGAGCACCCTCTTTAAATTTTGATTCGTCAGCAATATTGTTGTTCAAGTGGCTAATTGATTGTCACAGGTGTTATTTATTGCAGTGTGGCACTAGCTGGGCCGGAAGGTCAAGCGCTTATTGAATCTGCCATGGATAGATTAATTCGGGCAGAAGGTCTCCCGGATAGCGTGCTGTGGTCATTGCGATACACCCATGGTGGTCGTCTTGGCAATGGTGAGTTGCGGCAACTCACTACCGAGGACGGAATTCCTAACTACTATGTTTTCCCTCCATCGGGCCTTGACTTGGCGTTCGAAGATGACACCCTCGACCTTGTAAAACAGGCTTGGAGAAGAGTCGTAGGAGATGAAGTTGACGATGCCGATTTCATGATGTTTGACGATCGCGATGGCACTTCTGACCAATGATTCGTAGCATAGCGTTATTTGGATTACACCTTTGACTATATTTTCCCACCGTAATAGTCGATGAGATTATTTTATCTTTGATTTGAATATTACCGTTTTTTAAATTATTCACTGCTTCAATTTTATTCTACAATGTACCGATGTGTAAAGCTTAGTAGATTGGCCTACTTCAAGCCAATTTTTACACAGTGTTGATAACCCCTCTGTGGATAACTGGTCTTCACACGTTAATCAGAGTATAATGTAAAAGAGTATAATGTAAAAGATATGAGCTGTGTAGCCTGAGATGAATTAAATGCCATATCTGTGGCCAACGGTGACGCAAAATCAGTTGGCAGAACGCCCGGCGTTTTATCAGGTAATCTTTGCTGGAACACAGCTTGCCTGGAGTTCATCTCTGTGCCCTTATTGATCGCAAACAAACTCCTATAGCCCTCACAATGCCCCTCGATAATGTTACCAGCGGTATGACCGGACCGCTTCCTGCCGACAAAGTCCAATCAACAACAAGCGGAGTGGTTAAGAAAAGCGCATCAAAAAACCCGAACCGAACGACAAGGGACCTAACTGACCCCGTCAGCCCTGGTCAATTTCCTACGGACAATGCTCCCCCAAAAAGCGAGGGCATCGACAACAATCCCTCGTTTTCATCGATATGGTCCACCATAACAACATGGTTCTCCACACTGTTCCCCCAAGCCTTTGGCTACCTCCAGTCCTGCATACGGAGATTAGTCGCCTGGCTCCTCCCCCCGCCCCGTCAAGCTGCGATTTATGAAACTGCATTGAAGCACCCTGCCGCATCAACCTTGATCGTTTGCCAGATGATTTGCTGTGGGGTTCCCCTACTGGCATTCTTGGCTGGCGTGTTCGTCTTCGCTACGGTGTCGATACTGCTTTGGGCTGTTCTGTCGTTGCTCATTCTTGGTCCAGTGTTGTTGGTCACAAGTATGATGGGTATGTCTCTGTGGGGCTGGGGTTGGATCTCCTATGGTTTGGTCAAATGGGTTGATCAGCGGTTCTTGGGTGGTATAATTGCACGCTTTTGGCTTCATCGGACGCAATCGGAGTCGACTGGCGGAGAGGGTCAGCCCGAGGAGGAGCCCGAGGAGGAGAAAAAGGATGAATAATGCATGCATATTCCCCGGAGTTGAGAATATACGCTTTCTGAATCATATAGCACACAAAATCGATATCTTGTTTATATACACATTCAAACTACATGAAGAGACACAAATGGCACCCCGGTGAAATTCTCGGGCATCGTATATGTGATGTTGTAAAACACGAATTCGTTAACAGAGTGATCAGTGTTGTAAGTAATCGCATAATCCGGTAGTGCGTTTGTCGAGACCTTGACATTCAAACCAGGTAGACTTTCCAGTCCAGTTACATTGAACCCGTTGTTGACTGTGAGGCCACTGAACAAGAAGTTGAAAGAAACCGGACCTTGCGCAGATGTTGCATTTGGATAAGAGATGTTCAAAAACCGAGGGCCGGCCACGGCATGAATAGATGACTCTGTGACCCAGTGTGAAATGCAGCCAATTTTATGATCGTCAATAGCCCACTGAATGACAGCAGGATTGAATTGACTGGGATTGATACTGGGACCTCCGACGACTGTCTCGGCAACCGTTTCTGCGCCAATGGTCACACCCTTGGACATCCAAGCAGTGATATTGCGAGGATAAATGTCGAAGGGCGGCGAGTAAGCCTGCGAAGTATACATGTGTTCTCCAGGGAATTTGAGCAAACTTGCCTTTGCCTTCACAGGCAGAGATTTTACCATTTCAGGCATTGCCAGGGCAAATAGAGGGTAAAACGCGAAATCATCTTGATGAAACATTCCGAGCTCCTGCTGAGGGACGGGCGCCTGTTCGCGGCCAACAACACCCCAAATAACAGCACCACTAAGAGATGCATACTCCTTCATATCGTAGCCGTATGAGCGATCCCAAGGCCCAGCAATATTCTTCAGATTTGCATTATAGAGCTGGGCAAGTTCATTCCAGCTGTATTTGAGCATCTCTGGTCCATACTTCCTCAACAAACTGCCACTTGTCCCGTACTGGTTCCAGAGAGCCAGCGCCCACATGGCAACGCCAGCGTATGTAGGAGAATTAAATTCAGACAATGTGTGGTGCATACTCCAGAGGTCATAAATTTCCTGAGCGAAGTTCTCACCCGCGTTGGTCAAGTTTGCATCTCCGATTCGTGCACCAACCCAGTTTTGGAGAATGGTTCGCATCAACCAGGGATTCGAATAACAGGGGTAAGAATTATCGCCATCAACTCCTCCAACACGATAAAGATCGCCCTTGGCTGCGATATGCAAGGACCTTTCCACCTTGGAGACCGTCGCTGCTGGAAGCAGATGGCCATAATCATTCAAGGCCACAATCCAGGCGCAGCCCACGAAATCGCGGATATTTGGATCCCACTGACCATAACCATATTAGCAAAAGAACACACGAAAGAACAACTCGTGGGCTAGATCAAGCATCACATCGGCTTACCGAGCTGTATGGACCATCGTCGGGATATTTGAGTGTTCCAGGCTCCGGTTCTGATGGCGCTTGTTGATAGTCCCCATACCACTGTTTAGATGGATCAAGATATTGACCAGAGATGACATTGTCAAAGATACGGATGGCTTTTGCAACATCACCTGGTCCGTTTCTGGCTAGCAGTTGAGGTGCATACCAGGCCGAGTGTCGACTATCATAGCGTCCACGACTACTGGTTGAGGTAATCAGATAACCGGCCTCGTTGTCCCAGTACTTGTCATTCCATTCGATGGCCGTATTGAACATCTCCACCGCATGCGAAGACGCACCAAACCTGGCTGACCAGCTGTCTAGTGGAGCAGCAGCGACAATCCCGGCATTGTGGACAACATTGAATCCGAGAAGAACTAGTGATAGCTTCATGATGTGTCGGAGATGCCCCGATATGAGAATGGCAGGCAAAAAGTGGGCTTGCAAAAGAAGCTCGGTTTCTTTCACTTTACTTCCCACCATTCCCTTGCCGTCTTTATACTGTTTTCAATTTGGCTTTCGGCATAGCTCGTTTTGACTTGGCGTTGTTGCCATGTAGTTTAGCTTGATGATACATAGGCATTGGGGTAGACTCCGGTGATTTGGCCGTGATCTCCGAATATGCCGGTTGACTTTGCGTACAGCAGTGTCGCTCTTATCTTAAACAGGCGTCCGGCAATTCTCCTTCATTGCCGATTTATACCCCACCCTAAATCTCCAAGAGCTTCCCCGCTCAAAAGAAATGGAAAAAAAGAAAAATCAGTTCACCAATAATCATAGGAAAATGCCAGAAAATATATGATTAGTTCCATTTGCTACACATACAAAGACATTAAAATTACTTGAGCCATTTAGAACCCAAAGTGACTATCTGATCCCGCCGAGTCACAAACAATGCAGAAATCGCGAGTGCCCCCACGCCAAAGGCCCACTTCGAGCGAGCAGCGAAAGTCGTATCATTGCCGTCCCGGTCAAAAGGCGGGGTGACAGGTGCCATCATCTTGTGGGCCTTTCGAACCGAATACGGTGGATACCGGGCAGCGAGAAGCCCCTCCAACCAAGAAGGCACGGCGTTGATATGCGTACGGAGATGGGAGAAAGTTAAGATACCATGCGGCCCATGATAACGCCCTTGACCGGAGTTTCCAACACCGCCAAATGGCACATCGCGACCGACTACATGGAGGCCGCAGTCGTTGAAGGTCACACCACCGGACTGGGTTTCGTTCAAGATGCGAGCTTTTTCGGCAGCTTGAGTAGTGAATGCGTAGATCGCGAGTGGATGCTCTCCCGCACGCGTCAGAGAGAGGGCGTTGTCGAAGTCTGCGTCGACGATGGGGAGAATCGGACCGAAAAGCTCTTCGGAAAGAAGAGCATCACCGGGCTTGACTCCGGTGACGATCGTTGGTGCGAAGTACAGACTTTGACGATCCCGCTGGCCACCGTAGACGATTTTTCCGGAGGTCTTCTGGAGTAGACTGTCAAGGCGGTCGAAGTTGCGCTCGTTGATTATGTGTGTGTAATACTCTGGTTTGTTGGCTCTACCTCCTAGGAACGTGTCGAAGTATCGTCCCAATTCGGCGACAAGGCACTCTCGTAGGCTTGGGTGGACGAGGACATGGTTCACATTCAAGCAGACCTGTGTTCAGTTGAAATTAATTAGCTTTTTGATGGCTGGGGGTAAACAGGGTGAGCCTACCTGTCCAGCGTTCATGAATTTGGTAACGGCAATGTGTTTTGCGGCCAGATCGAGATCCGCTGACTCTGCAACAATAGCAGGACATTGACCACCCAACTCGAGTGTGACGGGGGTCAGGTGCTTTGCCGCTGCTGCATGGATGATCTTGGCAATATTGGGGGATCCAGTGTAGAAGATGTGGTCAAAGCGATGTTCAAGGATGTATCCCATATCCTGTGGACCGGCGGAAACACACCGGATCGCACCTTGGTCCATATATTGGGGGACAATTTCCATCAATATGTCTTGAGTAGCACTTGCCACATCCGAGGGTTTGAGTATGACGGCACATCCAGCAGCAATCGCGGCAACCATTGGCTGCAAGAGCAGACTGACCGGGAAATTCCATGCGCCGATAATCAGAGTCACTCCAAGGGGTTCCTTGCGGACAGTGGCTCCTCCGAGGAAGTTGAGAACATCGGACTTTTCCGGCCTCTCATCCTTGGTCCACTCATCCAGTTTTTTGAGAGTGCGTAGAATATCTGCTTGAACATTACCACAGTCACCAGTGTAGGCTTCTTGATAGTGTTTATGCAGGTCAGTATAGAGGGCATCACAGATGCGCTTTTTGTTGTCCTCAATCATCCACCAAGCACGTTTCAGTTGACGACGCCTCCATTCCTTATTCTTGGTGGTGCCAGATGCAAAAGCACTCCGCACACTTTCATACGCCTAGAAAATGTAAGCAGTGGTATGGAAAAGTATAGATGATATTTACCTGATCAAACTCGGCTGTAGTGCTGAAACCCATGGTGAGCTTT